>CM061145.1:17154834-17234834 GCA_030710495.1 Labroides dimidiatus
ACTGACTCAAAATGTTACATTTCTGACCTGTTATTACATTTCCGGGTTTTGGTACATTTTTGAAAAATATTCTATTATTATTTTTTTAATCATTATTACATGTAGTACAGTGGCCCTGAAAGCTTACAGCTCTGCAGCTTAAGAGAACACATGCAAGAAGACAAAACACAAGCAAATTAAGAAAACAGCTTCATCAATTTGACAACACATGCTCAGCACTGCAAAGACCACAACGCATTATAAAAAACAGCCGATAGATCCCAACACAATGGAAGAGTTTCCAGAGGACAATTAAAAGTGATGCACACGTTGGTTATTAGCCAGTATGCTAATATTTGAATCATGTGATCACAATGTTAAAAGAAATAAAAAAAAAACTTTTATATCATTTTCCAACATCACTGACAGAAAGAGGACCTTAGAAGGGTGACAACAACAGGAATGTCAGGACATGTGCATCACTTTTAAGTGTCCTCTGGAAACACTTCCGTTGTGTTGTCCATTTCAGTCTATTTACAGCCCGTTTTTCTAATGTGTTGTGTTGTGATATTTGCAGCATGTTTTCTAAATGCTGCGTGTGTTGTCAAATTGATGAAGATGTTTTCTTTATTTGCTTGTGTTTTGTCTTTTTGCATGTGCTATCTGAAGCTGCACTGCTTCGAGGTCTCAGGGCCACTGTTGTAAATTTAAGCAAGGTAACTGGGCACAGGTGGAAACAATAAAGGGCAGGGATCACAATCATAAAGTCAGGAAACATAAGGGCAGGAAGTGAATTTTTCTGAAATGAGAAGAGATACTGTACTTAAAAATAAAACAGGATTGGGCATACAAAGACAAGACAGGACTATAAAGTATGCACTGAGATATGACATTGTCCTGCTTGAAGCCCTGAAGAACAAATATGTTGCCCTCACATTGTACAAGCTAACAATGCCGCCTTCAGTCCTCTTGTCCTGTGGATTAGACTGTTGATATAAAACTTCATTGCCCTCTTCTTCTAAATATGCTTCTATGTGTGTTTGTGTTTCTGTTTAGGATGAGAGGAACCAGGTTCTAACTACATACCTGTGGATCAGGCAGGTCTGGAATGATGCTTACCTGAAGTGGGACAAGGAGGACTATGATGACCTTGAGATGATTAACATCCCCAGTGACCTTGTTTGGAAGCCAGACATTGTCCTCTACAACAAGTCAGTACATAGAAAACAGGGAGTTGAATGTGTGACGCAGAGTGGATGTCTAAGTGTGACGTCTCCTCTGTGTGTCTGAGTAGAGCAGATGAAGAGTCTGGAGGTGCACCCAGCACAAACGTAAAGCTGCGTTATAATGGGGAGATCATCTGGGACTCTCCTGCGATCACAAAGAGCACGTGTGTGGTGGATGTCTCCTACTTTCCCTTTGACTGGCAGCAGTGCAACCTCACCTTTGGATCCTGGACCTACAACGGCAACCAGGTGTGTTTGAATAACGCAAGGGTGACAGGAAAGAAAGAGAGGGGATCACTCCTTCAGTCTTGATTTCATCAGATCCTTTTAGCAGCTATAGAGCCACATTTCTTTGTCAGGCTTGGGAGAAGATCAAAACACAACTTAAATTTAAAAAATTAAGGGTCTCTAAAAATAAATGAATGTTGTTCAGCTGTGTTACTACTTGTTTCTCTCGAGATGCCAACCTATTAGTTTTTGCTGTCTGTTTTCAACCGTAAATGTCAATGTTGTGACACAAACAGTGTTATTTCCTTTTCTCCTCCTATAGTTATCTATATTTGGCTCCAATTTCTTAAAATTAGTTAATTACTAATTTTAAACATCAGCATGTTTTCTTCCTCCACAGGTGGACATCAGTCTGGGCATGGACAGCGGAGACCTCTCTGACTTTGTGGAGAACGTGGAGTGGGAGTGTCACGGCATGCCTGCAGTCAGAAACGTCATGATGTATGGCTGCTGCTCTGACCCTTACACTGAAATCACTTACACCCTGCTGCTGAAGCGGCGCTCCTCCTTCTACATCTTCAACTTGCTCCTGCCCTGCTTCCTCATCTCCTTCCTGGCTCCACTGGGCTTCTACCTGCCGGCTGACTCGGGGGAGAAGGTTTCCCTCGGGGTGACGGTGCTGCTGGCGCTCACTGTGTTCCAGCTGCTGGTGGCTGAGAGCATGCCGCCTGCAGAGAGCATGCCTTATATAGGTTAGATATCTTAAAATCAGTGTGACCAGAAATTTATGTGGTAGATTTTTCACCTTTTACAGACCTTTTACTTTCTTTGGCCTCTCCTCCAGGAAAGTACTACATCGCCACCATGACAATGATTACAGCCTCCACTTCTCTCACCATCTTCATCATGAACATTCATTTCTGTGGAGCTGAGGCAAAGCCGGTCCCTCACTGGGCAAAGGTGCTCATCATCGACTACATGTCCAAAATATTCTTTGTGTATGAGGTGGGGGAAAACTGTACCACAGCAGAAAGTGAGAGGACCCCACTGTGGCCTGAGGAACCTATGAGCAATATGACCAGCTACCACGATGACGCTTTCCATGACTACCATTATGACAGTGAACCATACAGGTACAGCAATGGCCATGGCGTGAATAATCACATGAAGCATCCCAAAAGCCAAGCAAACGGCAAAGCCAATGGCAACCATCATCATTACAACAACCACAACAACCACGCCTCCAGGCTGGAGAGGGGGGAGGGGAGGAGAGAGCACACCCAGCGCTTCCATCACATCAGGAGGGATGAACTGGACTACCAGGCCCCTCCTTTTCCTCGAAATCTCCAGCATCTGAATGGAGGTTTGAAGGAGCAACTTTTGTACTCCACGGAGAAACTTCAACTCCCAGCATGCCCCTGCTGCTGCCCCTGTGTTGAACATAAAGAGGTACATCTTAAAGTATCATTGTTCTCATTCTAAACTTCAGATACAGACCTGCATTTATAGGTAATGTGACATCATCATAGTTTGACCATTCTCTTCCTTCTTACACCTCATGAATCCCACATGGACGTACACACTCACTCAGTTAATTCCATGAGGGTTTGATGCTCATGGATTAGCTCAGAGATTTCGATTTGGTCTTTTATTGCTTTCTTTGGTTCACCTGATTGTCTTCTCTTCAGGTGGTGAAGAACATCCAGTTCATTGCCAACTACTTCCGTGAGCAGAGAGCGACTTGTGTCAAGGTAGCAGAGTGGAAGAAGGTGGCCAAGGTGATGGACAGGTTTTTCATGTGGATCTTCTTTTTCATGGTCTTCCTCATGAGCATCCTCATCATTGCCAAGGCTTCCTGACAGACCCTTTACCATCTCTAAAATCACTTCACTCTCTCGTCCTGGACCTCAGCGTTACCTGAGCACCAAATCAAAACTGTTTTGTCCCCAGAGGAACTGTTTTCACTGTCAGTATTGTGTTGTGTGCGTGCATGTGTTTGTTGGATTGCAGGTTCATTGTTGTTTTCTGTTTTGACACGAAGCGATCAAGGTCAGTGCACTTGAATCATCCATTAACCACAAACAGAACTTCATCAAAGCCTCTGGGTCAGTTAATGTCAGGTGTGCTTGCATGTGTAACAGAGCAGTGGAGCGGTAAGACAATCTGGGCCTGGCCTCGTACATGCATGGCCTCTGCATTATCGATGAGCTAACAGTCAGACATCCACCTATAGGCGTCACATTACATACATTATTTTAAGGTGAACAGATGCTGCTGTTTTCCAGAATGAGTGAATACAAGCACCAGCAGGAAAACAAGTGTGATCAACAAGAAGTTTAACACATGTCATACTTCTTACTTATTACTATGAAGGAAAAAAATGTAACCAAATAATCTAGCCAGACGTTATCACCCACCATGCATCAGACATCTTTCACATAATTACATAAAACCAATAAGTACAGTAAAAATAAACCTTTAATTTGTCTTCTACCAGCCTTTAACTAACTGTACCAGCTGTTTAAGCTGATGAGCAAATCTTCTTCATACATGTGAGGAGTGTTCACACTTTGTTTCACCGCTAGTATTTAAAGACTGTTTTTATTGTTTTTTTCCCCTGTAAGTCATTGTTTACACACATACACTTGATGAATTTATGTCCTGTTTTAGTTGACATAGAGGCAGTTTGATCAGTTGTTTCATCAATCATGTCCACCATGATCAAAGACAAACTGTCGCAGAAATAAATGTCAAACAGTAAAGCAACAACATAAATTAACTGAAGCTGGTTTAAATTCTCAGCATAGTTTAATTCCCCAAACAGCCACTAGAGGGCAGTGAAAACTTTGGCATAGAGGGCTGAGATGTTGACTGAATTAATAAAAAATAAAATAAAGACTGATGTATTTGTCCCGAGGAAGAGTTGTTTTGGACAAAAGCTACATTTTAATACAGTATACAAGACATGAAAATAATACACAATACAACAGTGAATGCCAAACACAATCCACCATCTCCAGTCATCCCCTGGCCTTCCTGGCCTTATTAAAAGAGGTTTACAGATACGAGGATGAATGTGTTTTTAATTAGTGTTAAAAAAAAAAAAAAGAAAAAAAAAAACAAAACAAAACAAAAAAACATTTTTTTTTCTTCAAAATTTTGATTTTTTCAGTAAGTTACAGAAATGTTCCACTCCAGTGGACTACATGCGCCTTGGCATTAAATGTAAAACAGCATGAACTGAAAAAAAATAAATTTTGTTTTTGGTTAATTCCAAAAGTTTAAACATATTTTCCAACATTTTAACTTTGTATATACAGAGTTTGTTAACTCTTTAACCCTCTGATGCATGTTTGAAACGTTCTGAAAAAAAAATGAAAAAAGGGAATGAAAGCTTTTTTTTTCATGCCCCAAGAAGAATGAAAACACTTAAGGAAAAGATCTGGATGATATGCAGTTTCACAATAGGAAGAGCTGCATTTAGGAGCAAGAAATAGCCGTCCACTGCAATGACCATTATGCACTCATGGGTTAAAGTGACGAAATAAATTATTTTCAATTTGCAGGATCTGGTTACACTTAACTCTGTGCTGAATGCTTCAAGAGCCCATTAGCACTAAAGTTCATGTCATATGAGAAAGATGTTAAAGATAGACAAGGGTCACTTGTTATTTTGACTGTTAAAATTAAGGCTGCTTGAATGATTCACATCTTCAAATATTGCACTGAGTGACACAACAATTTTTAATTTGGAAATTTTAATTTTTATTAAATATCTGATTATTTTATTTATTTATTTATTTTTGTGGAGCACAGGCAGCATTGGAGAGTGAGGGACACTGGGCTTTCCAAACAAAGGGATGCATCATCAACCCACTAGATGGTTCCAGTGCACCAATTTTGGAAACTTTCAGTCTCTTGTGCAAAAACTTGTTTAACTTCATTGTCTGCCAGGTCTGTGGTATGCTCACTGCAGGTGAGACAGGTTAAACATTACTCAGTAGACTCAAATAAACCTTATAAAGAGAAAGGAAGCCACGCTTAAAACTAAAGGGCCTTTAAACCTTAACTTTTTTAAAAGACACAAACTGAGGTCACTGGCAAAAAGGATAGAAATAAGGGGAAAAAGTCATTTTGAAGACTGTTGTTGACTTTTTATTCTAGAAACATCTTTTAGTTGTTAAATTGTGTTATCTTAAGTTAAAGAGAGGTATCTTTTTTTCTCATATTTTAAACAAGTTGTAAAAATGTTGGCTGTCAACAGCCTACTTAGCGTGCAGATTTTCAAACCACTACATGTTCATATGTTGTGGAACAGCACGAATCAGTCTATAAACTGCTTAAAATGGTCCTTTCAAAAAATAGCATGAGACTTGAGAACGATGAGGTCATTGCATAAGGATCTTCTAGTTGGTTCGTAACACGGAGGGGCTGGCCTCAACACCGAGGTCTACCCGTGGCTCTGCCCCCGACAGACCTCCAGAGAGCTGTTATTTAGGGTTTTGTGCAGGAAGCCTTAAAAAGACAGTAGCTTTTATATTAGCCTTTGAGGTGCAGGGTTATTAAATCATGGGGGATGGAGATGTAGAAAAGCAAGAAGGCTTTCAAAACAAAGCAAAACATGATTATAAATCTCAAATGATATCATGGCCAAAAAACATGGCAAGAGGAGAGGAGTTGGTATCAAGATTCCTCTTGATCAGATATATTCAGTAAGCAATATGTTACATTTGACAAGACAGAAAGTGGGAAAACACTTTCTTTTTTGGAACCAAGGGAAAGTATGACAAACACTTAAACTCTTTGTATAACATCAACACTACATATTAAATGGTTACATCTTTAAATTAAAACCATCAAGTGGACAAACTACATTACTGCAGCTGTAAAAAAAAAAAAAAAGCCAACTCTTATTTTTTGGTCTGAAACAGTATTTTCAGTTGAAAGGACTTTAAAATATGAGTTATTGATATCTGCTTTAAATGAATTTACTGAGTTACTGAAACTTAAATTTTTAAGTTGGAGTTCATTACAATGAGTGTTAGTTCTGTAAACTCACGTTACTTTGTTGGAAAATGCGGGAAAGCCAACTTTCTGGCATTTGTCACACAGTGGGTTCAAACTCACAGTCCTCAGTGTTCCCTCGAGCTGGAGCTCACACAGGTAAGTTTAATCCTTGAATGAGTATGAAACATAATGTGAAAACCAGGGGGTTTTTGTTCTGTTGACTGTTTTGAAGTTTTCAGTTGTATACTGCATTCCTGATATGTGGTTTGGCTGTAAAGAATGAGGGAGTGAAGGCTGCTGGGAAATTGTTAGTTTTGTTGCACCACGACTCAGGCTGAGTGCTCTTCTGTATGTTTTGACTTCTGTTTCATGACATGGACAAGTTATTACTATAGCAACACTATTGAATGAGCAGTGTATGGATCACATGGTTCAAACAATAAGTAAATTCCCAAGTTCTGTTTCTTTGGCAGTACTGGCTACAATAGCTAACATTATGTTAATGGAAATAACAAATTTGAGTTTTTGTCATGTGAATTCTGATGTTACTCCAACTTTCAGTTAATTGACACAAATAAAAAGAATTAAACTATGAAGTGAAATAACAAGCAACTGCAACTTACAATCAGTTAACAGAAGCAATTACAATGTGAAAACATGAGTTAGTGCAACTTCCAGTTGTGTGAGCACAAATTAAAATTTTAAGTTAAGCCAACTCAAAAGCAAAACTCAAAATATTAAGTTTATGAGCTTAACTCAAAATTTTGCTCAACCTCAAAAGTTTATTGCCTTACAATTTTGAATTTTCTCAACTTTTCTTTTTTTCACAGTGCAGCTGCAAAATCAATCAATCAATCAATCAATCAATCAATCAATCAATCAATCAATCATGTGGGTATAGTTGGTTTGAACAAAAATGATACCTTTGATTATCTCAGATGTTTAGGTTCTTTGAACTGAATGTTGTAGCGTTAACCTGAATGCATCTTTGTCTCAGAGGTGAAGGTAAGTTGCTCAAACTGAGTCAATACGTTAAAATCCTTAAAAAAAAAAATCCAAAACCTAATGATCTAAATTAAAATAAGTGCATTGTTTATGGATCACTGTCGGTAAGTTAAGTTTAACAAAAGAAAATATATGAAAATATATGTATTTGTTTGATTGTTTGTTGTCCATAATTTAAAGACAGACTCATTAAAGTTCAACCTGCCTGTTTGTGGGATTCCTGATCCGGACTTGAACAGCCAAACATGTTCCACTTCCACTTAATCCAGGCTCACCTGACATGACCTTACAGAAACAAAAGGTTGAAGGCTTTTCTTCAAATCAACTTGAACAAGCACATTATAATCATCATTTCTCATCCTCTCAGAAATGAAAGGAACAATATAAGGAAATAATTCAACATCAAGCCAAATTAGTCTTAATCTCTATTAATATGTGCTCTCCTTTACAGACTCCAGATTCTGTTTAATGTGGTTTTCAAAAAGATCAAAATAATCAAAAATAACTGAAGAACAAGTTTAATGAAAGTGATACAATCACCCAAAAAAGACAGTTTGTGTCTCAGTCTGTCTGAAAGGAAAAACAATCAATAACTTGTCTGACTGATAATCTTTGTTGACAGTTCAGTCAAATTTGTAAATAAATACTCACCGCATAACCTCATAACCAACTGATAAAAAACAAACAAAAAACTCAAGGGATTTAATGTTGGCTTTATGTTTGGTGCATCACGTTGCAATTTTCCACCTTCTTTCATGCCCTCTTTATTCATTTATTTACTACAATCAGCTTCACCTGCACTCGGTGTTTAGAACAAAGGAAGCTTCAAAGTAGTTCACACAGAGCAAGAAGGTCAAACACAGACTCATTGATTGCTCTGTTCTCACTCACGTTTTTGGATACTAATGGGGTTTCCTGCCTCAGCTGAGACAATGAAACTCACACCCGAGAGCATGTTAGTGATTAGCTGTAAGCTAAGAGTCTGCTGTAACTAAGAACATACGTGCTGATCTTATCATATCTAACACAGAGAGCCAGTGATCAACAGTTATTTGTTTTTTTTTCTCATCACTTTTGTCCCACCTTTTTTAAAAACCTGTCTCATATATAGAAGGACGTTTTGTATCTGCACCCCTCAAGCTGAACTTTGACCTCTTGTTGGCGTGTTTATACTCTTTTTGCTGAGTGTGTCAGAGACAGACTATTGGCCCAGACTTGATCAGGTATCACATTCAAAACATGGTGACGGCAGGGGTTAGAGTTCAAGAGGGGTTTTGACACGTCACAGGACAGGCCACACCTTCAGTCATGAGGGCAGCTTATATATATGATATGTGAAGCACAGTTATCTTCTTCCTCCTCTCTTATTGACTTGTGCTGACTCTGCGCTCAGTTTATGAAGGACAGACATCAGAGTCATCATGGCATCCATTAGCAAGCAGCTGTCTTACATCGGCTGTGCAGGTAAGCTGATGTTCTCTCTTACTTTTTTACTCTCCTTCTCAAAATTAACCGGTCTTTTGTTTTGTCGTTCAAGGCAAGAGGTCACCTCCCTTCTCCCCTGAGATTCGTCTGGTTTTGCTTGGAAAAACCGGAAGTGGAAAAAGCTCCACGGCCAACTCCATCTTAGGTCGAAAGGTGTTTGACGCGAAGGTCGGCAGCACATCCGTCACACAACGATGCCGGAAGGTCTGTGGAGAATTTCGAGGGCGACAGCTCACAGTCCTGGACACTCCAGGCCTGCTGGACACCGGTCAGACTCCACAGGAGGTGCAGAGGGAGCTGAGGAGGAGCGTCAGCCTCCTGTATCCCGGGCCCCATGTGTTCCTTCTTGTTATTCAGATTGGACGGTTCACTCAGGAGGAGAAGGAGGTTTTGCGACAGATCAAACAGGCCATGGGTTCTCATGCTTTGGGTTTCTCTGTTGTTGTTTTCACCCACGGAGACCTTTTGGAAGAAGGAGCGTCTGTGAAGAGCTGCCTGATAGACGAGTGCACAGACCTGGCTGAGCTGGTGGATGGATGTGAAGGCAGGTACTGTGTCTTCAACAATAAGACCTCCAAAAACAAGGAGCAGGTGTCAGAGTTGCTCTCTTTAGTGGATGGCATGACGCAGAAAAACAGAGGATTATTCTATGCAAGCAAGATGCTCCAGAAAGCAGAGGAGGATCTTGATCTGGAGCTGCAGGAGGAAAGGAGACTACAGGAAGAGAAGACGGAGCTGTTGAGAAAGGAGCAGGAGGTGGAGATAAAGGAGTGGTATGAAAAAGAGCTGGAGATGTTTTGTCAAGAAAGCAGCAGAGAGATGGAGGAACTGAAGAAAAAACAGGCGCTGGAGGCAGAGAAGGAGAGGAAACTAGCAAGAGAGCGAGAGGAGGCTTTCAGATGGAAGATGGATGAGATTGACAAGAAAGAGAGGGAAAGAAAGGTTCATGAGATGGTGAGAGTGATGGAGATTCACAGGGAGGAGGAGGAGAAGAGGGAGGCTCTTCAAGAGAAGCTTGAAAGAGTTATCAAAACGCTAGAGGAGCAGGCTGAATGGGAGGAGACACTGAGGAGAGAAATGGAGGAGAAAAGCAGAAAGGATAAAGTGTTAAATGAGAGGAAAGAGAGAGAAAGGGAAGCCCAGCAAATACAGAAAGAGCAAGCTATCAGGCAGAGGGAGGAGATGAAGAGAGACGGTCTGCAGAAGGAGCTGGACAGACTTATGCAGGGTTTGGAGGAGCAGAGGAGGAAGGAGGAGGCCAGGACGAAGCAGATGGAGGATGTGCTGCGACGAGAGAGGGAGGAGAACCAAAGGGAGAGGGACATACAGATGGAGAACCAGAGGGACGAGAAAAGGAAAACGGAGGCCCTCAAGAATGAGCTGAAGCTCATCAAAATAAAAGTGGCGCAAGAAAAAACAAGAGAGGAAAACCTCAGGAGGCAGCTGGAGGTGGACCTGCAGAGGGAGAGTGACCTGAGTTACAAAGAAATGTGTGCCTTGAAGAAGCAGCGTGACCAGATGTGTGCGGAGCTTTGCGTGCAGTCGATCAGACAGAGGCCCGCGGAAAGACACAGCACAACCACAACTGTGACTGGATTTGTGCAGGAAATGGGACTGATGGGGCTGAACACGGTTATGGAGAATGTTGGAGCTTCATGCTGCATACAGTGAGGACAGGGAGACCTCAGTATTTTTTATGTGACCTTATCAACTTCAATACTACTAATAACAGCATATGTTAGAGTAAAGAAGTGTAAATTTATCATTAATTCAAAGAAAAGGACATTAATGCTTATGTGAAAGCTTTTTCATTCAAACAAATGGACATAATTCCAGCGTGTCCTAAATCAGCAGATGCACAAAAATAGCACAAACTCTCAAAAATGACACAGATAATCTGATTATCGTCTCCCCCCGCCCTCGGTCAGAGCTGTGTGTCTCTGTCTCCATCATCTAAATCTGTCTTCAAACAAAACCCTGTTGCCTTCAATAAAGATCAAATGTCGCTCAAATGTCGTGTCAGTTCTTCACTGGAGGTACAACTTTAGCTGTGCCATCTGCTTCTTTCCCCAAAACAGAGTTTTTCTACAGCAGCATGTCCTGCGTGTCCCAGAGGGTGTGTTCATGCCTGTGTGTGTGTGTGTGTGTGTGTGTGTGTGTGTGTGTGTGTGTGTGTGTGTGTGTTTGACAGACTTGTGGCAGGGTATTACATTCAGAGTGCACTGTCATGGTCATATGTGATATTGTGAGATCATACGTTTGAGGAATAGTTTTTTTTCCCTCTTGTTGAATGTTTGGTGAATGAATCGGTGCTGCAGACATTTCTACTTCTGTGAAAAATGTTGTATTATGTATATTATATGTATGCAGGTTGGGGTGCAAATTCATCTGAGCTCTCTCTAGAATAATGGTGTCTTTCAGCTTATTGTTTGGGTTTTATATCTCAGTTTTTATGATTCACCCTTGTAGCTCTGTGCATACTCCACTCACAGTTCACCCGAACCCAGAGCGAATAAGTTGGCATCCAGCTGCTCATCATGGCAGCAGCCAAAAGGACATAATTTACTGGTTGTCATAAACCAAGCCAAACCTATAAATAGAGTACATGTTGGGCCTAAACTTTCAAAGTGGGGAGACATGACTCGAAATTCTGATTGCTGAGCTCTACCCTTAAAATACAAAAGGAGTGAAACTTTAAAACAAAATGACTTATTAAAGGCTGGTTACTCTCAGATCCAAGAAAAATCAAGTGAAATAAAAAAAGGTTTAATTTAATTTCACTAGGTTTTGGTTAACGACTGAAAGTTGTTTCTGTAAGACTGAAGAGAAACGTCAGTTTGGTTTGTTTTGTCTGCGTTTTCTTAGAATGCACACTTCCCCCCGGCTCTGTGCGTCTGTGGTAGCAGTCACTGAATCAGCTGGTGGTACATGTGGTCTCGAGTAAATCTGCTGTGCGCTCAGAGCAGCAGCACATTCAGAGCGGAGCAGGACGCGCGCACTCTCCTCTGTAGAATTTCGTCTCCTCCTCCTTGTTAGTGGTCCGCATGGATGGCACTTTGGCTTAAAAATGGCTAAGCGCAGGAACGGGAAATGAATACTACGACTGGCTCGGCGCTAGTAGGAGCCGGGAGACTGGAGGTTTTACCAGTGCACCGAGCTTTGACAGGCTGCGTCTTGGCAGTGCTCATCATTTGGACGCTTTTGGGAAACTTCACGGTGTGCGCAGCTGTTTATCGCTACCGGCACCTGCGAGCCAAAGTCACCAACATCTTCATCGTGTCCTTGGCTCTGTCAGACCTCCTGGTTGGCGTTTTGGTGATGCCATGGAAAGCTGTGGCTGAAGTGGCAGGTTTCTGGCCATTTGGGAGGTTTTGTAAGACCTGGCTCGCCTGCGACATCATGTGCTCCACGGCCTCCATCCTCAACCTGTGCGTCATCAGTTTGGACCGGTACTGGGCCATCTCCAGCCCGTTCCGTTATGAGAGGAGTATGAACAAGAAGGTGGCCTCTGTGATGATCGGGGTCACCTGGACAGTCTCCATGGTCATCTCTTTTGTGCCCGTGCAGCTTAACTGGCACAGGGCGGAGCTCGGTGATCCAGTCGGCGAGGATTTGGCGCTTCACGGTAAGTCTTCTGACGGGAGCTGTGACTCCAGCCTGAGCCGCACATATGCCATCTCATCTTCTCTTATCAGCTTCTACATCCCCGTGGCCATAATGATTGTCACATACACGCGCATCTACCAGATAGCCCAGATACAGATCCGGATGATATCATCCCTGGAGCGGGCTGCAGAGCGCGCGCAGAGTCGCCGCTCGGAGGTTCATGAACAGTTTCCTCACCTGTGCACGGAAATCGGTGTCAGCTCCTATCAGTCTCAGTTCCACCTCCACGCTGATTCTCGGCGCTCCAACCAGGAACACAGAGAGCTCAGGGTGACGATCAGAAAAGAGACCAAAGTTCTGAAAACTCTGAGCATCATCATGGGCGTTTTTGTCTGCTGCTGGTTGCCGTTCTTTGTGCTCAACTGCGCGCTGCCCTTCTGTCCCGGACCAGAGAGCCCAGGGGCCCAACGAGGCCCTTACTGTGTCAGTGAAAAAACCTTTGATGTCTTTGTATGGATCGGCTGGAGCAACTCATCCCTCAACCCCATCATATATGCATTTAACGCAGACTTCAGAGACGCCTTCCTGCGCTTGTTGCGTTGCCGTGGACAAGGCTGCTGCGCCGCGGTGAGCACAGCGGTGGAGACGGTGATGGCGAGCAACGAGGCCGGACAGCTGAGGCAGGAGAGCCCGCTAATCGTGAAAATGAGCGTCTCCTGTGCCTTGCAAGCCAGAGGAAGTGATGACAGCGGGAACACGACGGTGACTGTGCTTTATCACAGAGGCACGAACACGGAGCAGGTGACAGACACTGAGGAGAGTAAAGACAGACTGACGCAAATACCAATATAAGTGACACTGCTGAACTCGTGTGGGGTCAAACCAGGAGAAATATGCAAAGGAGGTGTATACTATGCACTTTAAACAGCTTAAAGCCACTAAAGCTGGGGGGAAAGTACCACAAGGCAAATAATTTAATCCTTATTTTCAGCGTGTATGGAGTATTTAAAGGTCAGCCTACATGTTACATTATCTTAGTTTTACCATGCATGTTTAAATGTTCTTTTTCATGAGCTCAGTGGTGGTTTCATGAGCAGCAAAACCTTAATGGTCAAACTGTGGAGCTGTGAAAGTAGGCTTTGTTCTCAGGGATGTTGACAAGAAAAGACTGATTAATTATTAGAGAGGTTGCTCAGCTCAAAGGGAGGGCTTCCTCTTTCTTCCTTCTTTATCAAAAGTATCTCAGCTTTAAACAAGGTTTAGTAAATTAAGAGATTTCGTCAGTTGGATGGTTAAGTCTGAGTTGGCTGAGTGTGAGGTAAGCATTTGCTCAAATTTGTGGGTGAAGAATAAGCAATAAAGAACACCCAGGCCAAGACTTCTGTGTCAGTGCGCTGGTCATTGTTTACAGTCTGACAGCCAAGTGTGGAAAAGGAGGTTTTAATGGTTGTTTTGGAAGAAAAAAAATGGCCACCTCTTGCTTCTGAAACAGACTGTTAAAGCAAAGGCCTGCATGACACCAGCCCCATGATACTTTTCAAATTGTTAACATGATTTTAAACACATGATATCCACTTCTTATCTCTGTCCTTAAAGGATACATCATTGGTGTTACAAGCCAGTGACATTGGGTGACTTTGCCATAAGGCTCCCATTCATTCCTCACCACACAGGGACCTTTTAAGAGTCAGGATTCGTGTGTCTCTAGAAATGGGATTATGTAACTGACTCACTTTAGCAGCCGTCAGCTGTGCACAACGGTGGATGCACTGTGCACTCTGTTTCCCCTCCCCTGTCTCCTGAAAGAAACAAACATGAATAATTTGTGAAGGATGTTCCTGTGAAAGATGCCCTGACCAGTGAGAACACAGAAGCTTTTACCGTGACAACCCTCAGAAACACAAGCTATGATTACTTTCTATGTGAGGATGATGGGAGCGAGGACTAAGAATAGCAGGAGTTAACCAGTCCCTTATAGTTCTCTACAGTGAACTTGTACACACTGACATCTGTTCATTGTTGTTTAATCAGTCTTACTGGTTCGTGTTAAATATAAGACCACATGCTAAAGCCTCAAGGACCGATAAGCCTTACTGAAGCTAACAAGGATGATGTTTTCATCCTTGGCTTTAAACATTTGCTGGTGATTAATGATAACACTACGGATATGTTTAGACAGATGTCTCTGTCAAACTGAGGCTTCACATTTAAGTAAATATTCAGGAGAAAATGTAACTTGTGGTGCACTCGTCGAAACACACGTTTGTGCTTGGAATTTTTTTTTATCTGCAGCTAAAACCTGACTCCTGTGACAAATGTGGGAAATAAAGCTCTTGTGAGCTTTTGCTCTGCTGTTGCTAGCGGCAGTTAGCTTAGATAAGAAAAAAGAAGAGCAGGGCAGACAGAACTGGCTCGCTGTGCTCTGTGGAAGGTCACACGTAATAAAATCCCCCCACCAGCATATGTTAAGCTTAGAGATTACATGTTACGTCTTGTTTCACTGGTTGCGACAAATGTCCCAATTTAATTTAAGCAAGTTTTCGGGGACGGTTCAATGCATTCATGCAAAACCAGCAGAGGCTCTAAAAGGTTAACCAACAGAGAGACAGAAAAACAGGTAGTGAGCAAGTTATATAAATATCCATCAGAATCTCATGATCAAACTACACATTAACCATGAAGATATGATAGCAGTATAAACTTTCATTTTAACCCTATTCAAGAAATAAAATAGTTTCACTTTCCAGAAATAGTTCACTATGTCTTTTATGTACAACAATTTATACAGCCCTAATCTCAGTTCAACAGAAAATTTGTGCTAAACACATAAATTATCTCCACTAAGCACCAGCGATAATATGTCTGTGTGTGAATTGACTCTGATAACGCAGGAGTGAGGAAAAACATGGACATGGTCGGGTATACTGTGTAATTCTTTCCTGGGGGAATGGATGTGCAGCCATGCGTTAGTTCCTGTGTAATGGGCTTGTAACCTACATAGGTCACCAATCATCTGCAGGCATCTCCAGCTGTATGTAAGAATAGTCACCATGCCATAGAGGATAAATAAACCAGAGGTCATATGAATATTTTACCACATCTGCTGTTTGCGTTTGTTTGATATAGGTTATTGCGTGAGAAAAATCACCAACCGTCTGGCTGATGTGATGTTCAGAGAGATGTGTGTGTCTCTAAGGAAGTGAATATGTCTATTAATATTGACTGTCTGTCCTTGTTCCGTCTCAGGTAACCCAAAAGGGACTCATTGGATTATTTAACGTCTCTGGGTATTGAGTTGTTAACATTTTTAGTAGGCCACATCTGCCCACCTTGAATGTCTGGGAGCTAAAGGAGCTCCCGAGGGAAGGGCAACATAGAAAGAAAAAGAAAAACAGAGAGCTCAAAAAGAGATGCCTTTGAGTGCACAGTGCAGAAACCTATCCTGCAAAGGCAAATATTAGATTATAGCCTCAACATTTGGAGAGTTTTTAATGATTTATCTTTTCATCATTCAAATAAAGTATTTCCTTTTTTTCAACTAAATGATAAAAAATAGTGACGACAGAAAACCAGCATCGTCTCAGGGTATTCAAGCATAAAGAAAGCAACAACATCCGTCATTTTAAGAAATGCCAGGATTGATATACGTGTATGTTTAAAGGCCCTGTGAGGACTTAGTGATATTAAAATAGTCTCAGTTTTATATATCTGCCTGTTGATAATTCACAATTAAAATGATATTATCTGCACCAAATCAGTTATTTCTAGATAATGTTTCTCAGTATCCATGGTTGGGTATGTGTGATCTCTAATTGTCATAAATTTGTATTTAAAAGTCAGATACCTGAATCAGTCTACAGGATGATGATGTATTTGAGCCTGTATAACAGGCTTTCCACCTATAATCTGATCACCAAGATAGATTTAAATGCTGAATGTAAACACAGCCTGTGCTTTGAACTTGATACTCTAACATTCTTTCATCTTGTGGTAATCACTGGGAGCCTTGTGGTCAAAGCAAGGGATCATTTTTTCTTTTTGCTGTTCTCATCTTGTGCATGCAGAAGCATTTATTCCTTGACAAAATAACACTCATGTTGTCTTTTTAACATCACACGTCTTAAAAATCTGCAGAGGAATATTTCAACATATGACTTATTGAAACAATGAATCATCTTGTTGGTCTTTGTTTGCCTTTGGAAAGAAAGAGGAGTTAGAGGCTTAACTCTCTTTTGTAACAAAAATAAATACATTTGTTGTGAAAGATAATGAAAGACAGATTTTTTTTTGACCTCACTCTCACATACTTTTATTTTTGCCTTTGATCCAGTTTGGGAAGTCTCTTCATCCAGAAGTCTTTATAATCCTCTTCAGTCTCTTAGTGCGGATCAGATCAGGTCACTTCACTGTTTCCTGCTATAATCCCTGTACATCCCCGAGGGCCCGGTCCCTGCATTACATTACACATTAAAACAGATTGAGTCCTGGTTTACAATGATGGATACAAACATTTAGCTTTTACATTAATCATTTACATCTTTTTATCTTTAAAGTTCAAAAATTAACTGTTAAAATCAGAGCTCTACACACTGTATATGTAGTTTACATTCTTGTATTTTTTTCTTGTCAGACTGGACAACATGTGTTTATATTTATGGAAAAATTTAACATGTGTGCACACGCTACACTACAGGGACATATTAGATAAAGGGGACAGGTCCAGAGCCCTTGCAGTTACACATATTATACAGTGGTCGAATAAATTTTGTGTAATTTCTATTTTATTTTATTTTATTTTTTGGGGGGAATATTTTTGTCATCGCAATTCTTACAATTTGCTGTCAAATTAAGGTATTTTAATCATGATTTTTTTTAGAATTACAGAGGCAGCATGCATTTTAAAAACAAACAAACAAAAAAACAAAAAACATTTTTATTAAGTACAACTTTAACTTTGGTGTCAAAAGCTGGCATCAGAGTTTATTGTGTACTAATACTTTATGTTTTAAAATGTAGATTTTAATTTAAGTTACTTCCATAGTTGGAAAGTAATCAGGCCATTATTTTACACTAGTCGTATAATGAATTTAAGAGTTGAAATTGCACAGTGTTTTCTGCGATGGACTTGTCATTTGCATCACTTTCGGCCTGCTGAGGCCTTTGTTATGCTGAGAGAGCATTTGTGTGTGTATGTGTGTTTGTGTTGACAGAGTTTTGGATGCTTTGTGGTACTTTTCACATCTTTTAAAGAATTAAACATCAGAGACTGAAACTACTGGTGTGCAGTAATGTCACAGTTCTTTTCAGCAGCTAAATGCAAAAAGTGAAGGTTGCCCACCTGTAACTCCCATAAAGGCTTTGTCCTTGAAAAATTGGAAATAATCGCAGACTTCATACCTGCTTCATTGGAAAATTTATAGAGAAGCTAAAATCTTCTGTCAGCTCTGTCTTTGCTGACTTTCAGCATCAGCATATAAAGAGAAGATACAGTTTTTGGAAAATATTGAAAGAATTAGAACACCATGGAAGACGAATGAAGTCCTTCTAGGTTGCTCATGGAAGACGCTTCCATGCTGATGAACTGAATCAATCTCATATCAATCCAAGCTCCTGGCTGAAATAAGACATTAGTGAAGAAAGCTGATCAGACTAATGGCTGTAACAAGATCTCTTATAGTGTACAAAAATTACACAGAGTATCATTTGGAATCTGCACCACTCTAAATTATTGAGCTGAGCAAAGACATCACCAACATATTTATTACATTCATCCTTGTCTATTTTTTTCCATGGTGAAAACAAATACCTGATGAACTACCTTGAAAACTATTCCTCAAATGATTCCTCAAAGGAAAAGGCAAAATATTTCTAGTGGTAGGTCAAAAGCTTTTGGTGAGGGAGTGCACAGAATTCATTCTTATGCTTACTGCTGCATGATGCAGCTGAATTATTAGTGTGAACTGTCAGACCAACTCTCATAGCCTCAGTTTAAACTCTAAAAATAAATCACATGGAGGCAGACTTGCAGGTCTATTAAAAAATATCCATCCATTTCTTTTTATTTAAATGAACAACACTGAAGGCTTTATATGTGAATTTGTTGTTCTTTGTTGTGCTGACTTGTTGGACATCAAAATGCTTAAGGTTTATCATTTGAAGATTATTAAGAGTGAAAAGTACATGAGAATTGTAACGTTACAAATGACAAAATCTCACAATGAGGTCTACAATGTTGTTGAAGGCCTCATGTAACTTGATTTTTTACAACCCCAATTCCAATGAAGTTGACACCTTATGTAAAACATATAAAAAACAGAATACAATGATTTGCAAATCCTGTTTCAACTATTCAGTTGAATATTCTACAAAGACAAAATATTAATTGTTTAACTGATAAACTTCGCTTCTTTTTTTTTCTTACAAATTTTTGCTCATTTTGAATTTGATGCCTGCAACATATTCCTACAAAGCTGATACAGGGACAACAAAAGAGTGGGAAAGTTGAGTATTTTTTTATTTTTTTTTTTAAAGAAAACCTGTTTGAAACATTCCACAGGTGAACAGGTTAATTGGAAACAGGTGAGTGTCATGACTGAGTATAAAAGAAGCCCAGTCATAAGCAAGGATGGGGTGAGGTTAACCACTTTGTGAACAACTGCAAATAGTCCAACAATGTTTCCTAATGTACAATTGCAAGAAATTCAGGGATTTCATCGTCTACAGTCCATAATATCATCAAAAGGTTCAGAGAATCTGGAGAAATCTCTGCATGTAAGCAGCAAGGCTGAAAACCAGCATCGAATGCCCGTGACCTTTGACCCCTCAGGCAGCACTGCATTAAAAACAGACCTCACTGTGTAAAGGATTATTACCATGTTTGCTCAGGAACACTTCAGAAAACCATTGTCAGTTAACACAGTTCTTCACTACATCTACAAGTGCAAGTTCAAACTCTACCATGCAAAGACAAAGACGTATATCAACAACACCCAAAAACACCGCCGGCTTATCTGGATCTGAACTCATCTGAGATGGACTGACACAAAGTGGAAAAGTGTGCTGTGGTCTGATGAGTCCACGTTTCAAATTGTTTTTGAAAATCATCGATGTTGTGTCCTCTTGGCCAAAGAGGAAAAGTACAATCCAGATTGTTATCAGCACATAGTTCAAGCCAGCATCTGTGATGGTTTGGGGGTGTGTTAGTGCTCATGGCATGGCTAACGTGACCATCTGTGAAGGCTCCATTAATGTTGAAAGGTTCATACAGGTTTTGGAGCAACATATGCTGCCGTCCAAGCCACGTCTTTTTCAGGGACGTCCCTGCTTATTTCAGAAAGACAATGACAAGACACATTCTGCACGTGTTACAACAGTGTGGCTTTATAGTAAAAGAGTGCAGGTACTGGACTGGCCTGCTTGCAGTCCAGACCTGTCTTGCATTGAAAATGTGGCACATTATGAAGCACAAAATACAACAACTGAGACTCTGGATTGTTGAGCAACTGAAGCTGTTCATTAAGCAAAAATGGGAAAGAATTCCACCTACAAAGCTCCAACAATTAGTGTCCTCAGCTATTATTGAGTCATTAATGCTTACTGAGTGTTGTTAAAAGGAAAGGTGATGTAACACAGTGGTAAACATGACCCTGTCCCAGCTTTTTTGGAATGTGTTGGAGGCATCAAGTTCAAAATGAGTGAATATTTGCTGAAAAACAAACAAACAAACAAAAGCTTATCAGTTTGAACAATAAATATCTTGTCTTTGTAGTATATTCAATTGAATATTGGTTAAACAGGATTTGCAAATCATTTTGTTCTGTTTTTATTTACATTTTACACAATGTCCCAACTTCATTGGTACTGGAGTTCTATATTTCCAATTTCTTCCACAAAATAGGAGTTAGAAAATTGTATTTTCACTCAGATACAATGTGTTAATAGCTTGCAATAGTTTGGCATCAACAGACTTGGCAGTGAGTTAGGTTGTTGTGTGTCCTCTGAGCAAACTGAGGCCACTGCTTTACTTTTCTACCACTGAAGAGGATTTTATACACATTAAGCTAATTGCCATAGATCATGGAATGGTCAGCCTGGGTTATCTTTACAGATCCTAATCACCTTTATATTACCTGTTAGGCAACAGAGATCCACATCTGTGACACCAATGGTTTCACAGACAAAGACTATAATACATGTCATCTGTAACTGAACTATCCTCCAGCAGATGGTGGTATTGCATTACATAAGCAAAAGAAGCAAACTCCTGGAACAGGTTAGACCTCTTGATTTTGTCTTGACTTTAGAGGCAACAAAGCCCTGGTAAATTCAGGAACAAAGCTCAAAGAAATAATTTAAATATACTTTTTACTTACTCTGCATACCTTCTTCTTCTTTTTTTGAAAAAAACTTAATGGGATAAAACCCCTTTGGGGCTACGCAGTAGCGCAACAGCCTGGTCATCCCATTTCACCTGGTGTGTCTTTATGTGTGGAGTTTGCATGCGTGGGTTCTCTCCAGGTACTCCGGTTTCTGCCCACGATCCAAAGACATGCTCATCAGGTCAGTTGGTGATTCTAAACTGCCCGTAGGTGTGAGAGTGAGAAAGGTTGTCTGTCTCTGTGTGTCAGCCCTGTGATTGACTGGCGATCAGTCCAGGGTGTACCCCACCTCTCACCCTAAGACAGATGGGATAGGCTCCAGACACCTGCGAACCTGAACAGGATAAGTAGTATAGAAGATGAATGAATGAATGAAAAGCCCTGTGAGGTAAGGGTGTTTTGTTATAAATATTTGACTGTATGTTATTACCAAAGTACCTTTAAAGAAAATGTCTGTTCTCATAATTTAAATGACTGTTCTCTCTAATTTGTTGAGGGGAAAATGTGTAAGCAGGACCTCTTACAGGGAAAAAAATAAAGCAAAAGTGAGGAGTGTGAGGTAAATATTGTGTTTAATAAGCAAACATCAGTCAGGGAACTGACATTAGTCTGGGGATGGAAATATAAAGCACAATGCACATGTGTAGAGGTGGGGGACATATTTATCTGTTACATAAGGTGCCCCTGTACAGTAGGAGCAGGAAGTTCTATATAACATACAGATCAGGATCCAAGTCTACGGTACAAAAACTTAGCAGCAACAATGTTACGTCGGAGACCAAGGGGTTAACAAAGTAGTTTCATTTAGAAAAAGTCACAGTATTCTTTTAGCATAAATTTGTTAAAAAGGTAAAAACAGTTCTAAGCATCCTCCAGGGTCAATGCTACTCACAAGATCTGTGTGTGAAATACGTAAGTAGGGAAATTATCTATACATTTATACTCTAATATAAAGACCTTCTGGTAATGGCACAGTACAAACTCTCAGGAACGCGACAAAAATATACAATGTCTTCACGTCACATTTGCAGATTAAAATGTAACTAAGGTCTCTGGCAAGCACAATAGTTTCAGTGATCAAAAAACAACTTCTTTTCAATCAAAATAAAGGACACCATTTTGTTAGTTCAGCTATCTTGACAGATTATGTCTTTTTAATACAAAAATAAGGACAAATATAAATTAATATATATTAAAAGAATCAGATTGATACATAGGGGTTCTACTGAATAAGTACAGGTATTTATGGTACAATAAATACTTGTCGTTCATGACTGGGGGAGATAAACAGAGTAGTGTTTTTAATCTGGCAGGTAAAATGTATACGTTCTACAGGTGAGAGCATTTGTGTGTGTATGTGTGTTTGTGTTGTTCAGTAGCTGTAAAAAATACAAGTTTTGAGCACAGCTGTGTGTAGGATCGTGCACACAGTCTCGGAGGGTTCAGGAGGTCGACAGTGGTGGTTTCTTGTGTTGTAGGGGGGTTTTCACTGCCCTCCGTCTCCCCAGGCCTTAATGCAGCTCCTCCTAGTGGTGAGTCTGTGCTACTACCAGTTAAGGTTACTCCTAAAACACAACTCACAGACAGGAAGAAGGGAGTCTACAGGAGGCGATCTGCCATTAGAGACTGGTCAGTCCTCAAGGGGAAGAGAGTGTGGCACATCACTGGAGTCATCATGACCAACAAAAAAGAAGTAGACGCAAGGAAAAAGTCAACTCTTGTGTATTTTTGTCCTTTTCTCCACTTCATAATAAAAAATAAGTCTGTTTTTGTACTTTACAATACAATTCAACATCCCCACCGAGGAAGCATCAAGCATCAGTCCAGCACTGACAAGAAAAGAAACTCTTTTTCGTTGTTTCTCTTGTTTTTTTTTTCTTTTTTTTCCTTTTTTGAAGATTTATAAAAAACGGCTGTGATGGGTGGAGACTTTTCTCAGAAGGAGTCCAACACCTTGGACAAGGGAGACGAGGATCAAGTAAGACGGGCAGGAACATAAAACGTATCTGTACGGGAGTAAATCTGCTGTGGGTGCTGTCTCTTTTTTTCTTTTTTTTTCTTTTTTTATGAGGAACACTTTGTACAGCCACACTTGACCACCTTCTCCACTTCCTGGACAAAAGAAGAGCCATCAGTGCACTGGAAGGTGTATTTCCTGCGTTTGCTGCGAAGGGGGGTGCAGCAGGTGCTCTGTCCTTCTGCTCCCCCCGGGCAGCTGCCCCGACACTCTAGACGGGAGACCTTCTCCTGGGTTTGGCACGCCGCGTAGCCTTGCTGTCTCTGGTAGACATCTCGGACCCGTTCCCCTCGGCATGCCACCTCTGCAGGCAGGGAGAGGGGGGGGGGGGGGTGTTACACAAGAGCCAAGATTTTAATTCTCAAAGAGGCCATAAGATGAAACAGTGAACTTTGTGAGCTAAAAAGCCAAAATAGTAACTGAAGACATCATGGAATTAAAGGGGAAACAATAAGAAGACAACAAAGTGGCACCTTAAGGAAAACAGCCTTGAAATAACCTCCCATGAAGAAAGATAATAACGAAATTCTTAAAAATAAATGGTGAGACCATAAAACAGAACATTAAATCTATACGCTATAATTGAGTAACCTCAGATGTTGTAAAAACAACGAATAATGACACTCTTTGTTTTCACATTTAAAAATGTAGATGGTTTTTAAAGCACACAAGTTCTTCTGCTTCGTTTTTTTTATTATTATTGGAAAGTCTATTATACTGCCAATATGTTCATCACTCTTCAGGGAGAAATTAAAGTTAACTTCTGTAATAGAGAAAGAAAAAACGGACAAAATTATCAGACTTAGAAGGCTAAGAGTGAAATTTTATTTGTCTAAGATAAAATATTCCTATCTCTGTATTTTTTGTAGAAAGTTGATCAGCAGCTTCATGTTTTATGTGTTGAAAATACAGTGAGGAGTATTGCAGATTGAATCCAAAAAACAAACAGGAAAAAAAGAAAAAAAAAAGTAAGTAAAGAAAAAGAAAGGAGCAAAAAAAAAGAGAGAAAAAAACAGCTAGAAAGTTACCAGGTCTCACCTGATTAATCCCTCGTGAAGGATTAAGAGGAGGCTCAGGAGATGCTGAGTTAAAATAGCAGCGGGTTAGACGCATTAATGCAGAGACAAGAAGCACTGTTAGACACAAAGCTGAGAGGTTGTTAATAAGACACACAAAAGACGGAAAAGAAGGTGCAGAAAGAGGTTTAGAGAAGTTCAAAATGCTTTTGATTCAAAATTCTGAACTGTATTGGATTAAGCAAGAAAAGATTTCTCCTGTTGGGAATGTTTATCTTATTATGAAACAGACTGAAATGAACAGAATAACCCGAATCATCAGCAACAAGGCTTTTTCTTTATTGTAATTTTGAATGCTCGGGCTAGAAATCAGACCAGGAAAGATCTTTTGTATCTTTTTGACACAGAGACGATTCACAGTAAGTGACTTGACAGGCAGCAGAAGGAGATTCTTTTGTTATAACAAATCACTTAAACATGCAAAGGACAAAATAAGCAAAGCAACAAGAGGCACCAATCTGTCCACAAAGGGAGCAAAGACACTAACAGAAACGCCCTGAAAACAGCTGTAAAAGGTAAGTTTTTCAATGAAAGACTGAACAAAAACCACACCAGACATACAGTTCATGTAAATCTCTCCCAAACATCTTTCCTCACCTCTGTCGCAGGCCTCTCCTGTGTATCCGCTGTTACACTCGCAGTACGCTTTGCCCAGGCCCGACACTCGACACTTGCCGTGTTTGCAGCGAGACAGACTGCAGAGGTTATCTGCATCATGGTCCTGCTCGTCACACAGGACGCCAGCAAAACCAGGCTGACAGCGGCAGGAGTACGAGTAGGAGTTGATTGGAAGGCAGGTTCCATGTATACACCTGAGGGAGAAACAGGTAGTGGATGGTTATACAAAAGCCTTTTTTTAAAAAAACTAACACTGCAATCGTCCACTTTTACAACAAAGAGAAACACAAGAACACTAACTTGTTGCCATCACAGGGGTTATTGACTTGCTGGTCACACACTGTCCCTGTCCAGCCAGGGTGGCAAGTACAGGTGAAGCCCCGATGCCCTGTTGGGTGGCAGTCTCCCTGGACACAGGCACCTCTTTGGCAGGGCTGGCAACCTGGCTCCACCCCATGGCCCAGCCACTGTCTGGTGGTGCTCTGTGCAGTCCCTGAACCTGACCCCAGCCCGGCCCCGAGGTCCTGGAGCTTGCCGTTAATGTAGAGGTTACGAAGGCAGCCATGGAAGCTGCTTCCGTTTCTTCCCCCTGAGCTGTGCTGCAAAGACGAGAGACCTCCTGAGACTGAGGCACGTTCTGGCATACCTGAAAGAGAGAGGCTCGATTAGAGAGGAAAAGATGTGACACAGTGAAAAGATGTGGCATAATAAATCTGAAGGCCAACACTGGGAGTTAACATAACCATGTTGCTCTAAGAGAATGGTACTGCAGTGTTTGCATAATCTGCTGTTTGTGTTTATCTCAGGAACCTCACTAAAGAGAGAAGCCAAAGTAAAAGCAGCCATTAACCCTTTGAACCCTGAGCTTATTTTTAAGGTCTCTGCTTGAAAATTGCATACCCATAATAAAATGAGTAGATCTCTGCAACCACAAGGTCTGTTTGAATAATTTTGGTGTCAAAGTAAAGAGTATTGAGACGTGTTAATATGAGTACATGTGAGACTGGAAAAGAGTAAATGAAGATGGCACACAGCAGAAGAATTAAAAAAATGTAGTTTCACTTAAAAAAAAGACATTTTAAGATGAATATCTCTTTGAAAACAATGCAACTGCAGCTCTAAACCTTCATCTGACCATAATACAACATATGAACATTATCCCTGCAAAGGTAGACTCTGATAAAGTGAAGCAGAACAAAATTAGGGAGGTTTTTAGTGCAGAGAGTTCAGGCGAGATCTCTTTTGGCACAGTTTGGCTCCATCTGTGTCATTTGAATTTTCTTATCTACAAAACTACTGGTGCACATTTCATTTGTCTATCACTAATGGTGATCAATACATTCAAATACAACAGTTTTTGGCTTTTTCATTTTTTTTTTAAAATTCATACCAGATACGGGACCAGACAAATCTCTGGTGTGTGAAGCTGTTTGCAAAGAATTTAGTTATATGTGAATACACGTCTCTGTCTTTGTCACAGATTGGTAACTGACACCTCTTTGGAATTGTTAGAGACCACAAAATGACACTAAACCCACCATAATGATATTAACAGTGCATACTGACACTGTAAGGGTTCTTCCCGGGTCTTAAAGTCTGATAGCAAAATCTGGAAAGCTTTGAGTGTAATACAAGACATAGTGCTAAAAGAAAGTACTGTGGACTTCTTGGAAAAATGAACCTTTTTTTTTGCAAAACAGCAAAGGTAAGAGAAATTTATAAACTTTCAGTTGGCGAAATGCTTTTTGTGTTTGTGTTTCTTTGGCCTCTATCTCACTGATATTTTGCTGTTGAATAGAATAGAATAGAATAGAATAGAATAGAATAGAATAGAATAGAATAGAATAGAATAGAAAAGAATAGAATGTACTTTATAAATCCCCGAAGGGACATTCAGAATATGTATAGATAATGTAGAGAGCTTTGGCTCATATCACTGGAATCTGTGGAGTCTCTGCTTTCATCTGAGGTGTTGATCCTTTTGCTCCTCATGTAGCGATGCAGCAGTAGAGCCGGATATGTGGTGAGTGGGTTGACACAGTGGATTTAGAATCAGAATCAGAATCACTTTATTGATCCCCAGGGGGAAATTGCTTTTTGGTTTACAGCTACTCTCATTCAAAAGTGTTAAAATATAGGAAAATACAAATATTAATTTAAGTGTCATACAAAATTGAATATATGCAAAAATAATATAAAGTATGTACATTCTACTAAGAACTATATGGTATAAATAATGACATAAGTTATGGGTTATTGCACAAGTACTAATCTAAGTTATGGGTATTGAACAGAGGACATTGGTTATTGCACATCTCTTCCATTAATCAAAATGAGTCCAGGGTAAACCATGAGACACTCAGAGTGAGGAGTTATACAGTCTGATGGCCACAGGCAGGAATGATTTCCTGTGGCGCTCAGTGGTGCATTTAGGTGGAATCAGTCTCTCACTGAAAATACTCCTCTCTGACCAGCACATCATGGAGTGAGTGGGACACATTGTCCAAGATGACATGCAACTTGGACAGCAGCCTCATCTCAGTCCAGCTTCACTCCCATAATGTTGCTGGCTCTGCGGATCAGTTTGTTTAGTCTGTTAGTGTCTGCTACCCTCAGCCTGCTGCCCCAGCACTGCCCTTCATACAGGATAGCACTGGCCACCACAGACTCGTAAAACATCCCGAGCATAGTCCAGCAGATGTTAAAGGACCTCAGCTGCCTCAGAAAATAGAGGTAGCTCTGGCCCTTCCTGTAGAGGGCACCAGTGTTCTTTGCCCAGTCCAGTTAATTGTCAATGTAATTAGTTGTTATTTGAGTTGTGTTTATGGTATGTAAAACAGGTTTATATAGTCATGAAGCTTGGGATCTGCTGTTTAATTTGATGTGCAGCATCACCATGTTCTCAGTGCATTATTTCACGTTGTGTTTGCAGAGTGACCTCAGAGTCCCCCAGTTGGGGGAGCTTCAGGCTCAAAGGGTTAATCGAAAAATGCCTCAGTGCTTCAGTGGAAGTCATTGAGCTTAAGACTTAACTTTAATATCTTTTAAAAGAAATTCAAACATATTGTTAAATATTATCTTGTTCAGGGTCTTAAATTTGACTGTGGTTCAAAATAAAGGTTAAGATTTGTAAGTTTTTTGCCCCAGAATTCAACAGTCTCACTGGCCTTCTGTTCAATATGTGACCTTCAATGTACAGAAACAGGATATAGACACAAGCTGTAAGCATAGAAATAGATATTAGACACCTGCACTTGAAATTGGCCTTTGGTCCCTTTAGAATGTTACATTAGTCACATATATCCAACAATGTGATTCAGGCATTAATGAATAACTATTAAGAAGTTGTAAATGTGCTTTTTCTTTGTAAATGCGTTCACAAACCAAGTAATAAGCCAACCGTAACTTTTCTAAAAAAAAAAGATAAATAATCTCTATTTTGACATTCACATGAACACACAAACTGTACTGCAGTCCTACCTCCGAGGTAAAGCGGTGAGTCTATGTTCAGAGTGGACTGTTTGCTGATAGAGTTGATGGATTTGGGCGGCCCACCATCAATGGACAGAGACAAAGTCTGGTCTGAAGCCACCAACTCCACAGCATGGAAGCTCCCATCATTCACTGTCTCCACACTGAGAGAGAGAGAGAGCGAGAGAGAGAGAGCCAGACAGACAGACAGACAGACAGAACTGAGGAATACAGTCTGGTTGTTTGAATCATCCATCATGTGAATTTTGTGGCACCCAAGCGTGCTGTTGGACATTTCTGCCTTTGTGTGCATGTACCTGTAAATAGCAGAAGGAGGGTAGGATCCAGTATCGTAGCTGACCCTGAGGCGTCCTCTGTACAACTCCATGGCAATGTGATCATTGTCGCCTTTATACAACAACACACCGCTGTCCTCATCTGTGGCAATCTGAAACACAGAGGGAGGTTCTTTAAAATGGCTATAGAGGTGACAGTCGAAGCTATTCCTCACATTTATCCCTGTAAACAGAGCACAATGTACAGTTTCTGAACAATGACACTGATGACACCGTACCTGTAGACTGATGTTGGTCTCTGGTGAGAGGTGGCTGGCAGGAAGTTGCAGGTAAGACTCTCGGTTGACAAAGTTGACGCTGACGAGCGTCTCACAGCGTTCACCCTCGTAGCCTTGGAGACATTGGCAGCGGGGATCTGTTCCCATGACAACACACTGCGCTCCATTTAGGCACTCGTGGTTGTCACATGGGCTGGTGCGCGGAAGGACCATAGGGGGAGCAAACTCACAGAACAAACCACTGCAACAAACAAATTGACAGCTGAGTGATTATCTCCTAAAGGGAACTGAAAAACAAAATTACTCCAATCAGAAAGGTTTAAGCCACAAAAACTACTTTTCAAAAGTGTAAAACTGTCTTGAAACCAGTTGCCCAGTATTGTTTAATTATTGTACGCTCAATGAGAGCAGAGATTTTTTTAAACACTCCTTTTATTACAATTTTAAGAGAATTCTGCATTTGATGTGGTCATTAAAAAGAATCAAAAGAAGAACTTTACACAATAACAGAAACTGCTGGTCAGGAGAGAAGTTCTTTGATGTACGTGTGTGTTTGACTTTTTGCTGGAATGTGAACCTTACCTGTATCCCTCAGGACAGACGCAGGTGTATCCGTTGACTGCATCAATGCACTGTCCTCCGTTCTGACACTTGTTCTCTTCACAGTCATCTTGGTCCAGCTCACAGTGCTCACCTACATAACCTGGGGTGCACTCACACCTGAAGTTCAACCATACACACACACACACACACACACACACACACACACACACACACACACACACACACACACACACACACACACAGAGCGAGAGAGAGAGAAAGAGAGAGAGAAACACTTCTTAGCACTGAGACTTGAGCCTTAGATTGAGCAGAACTCTTACTGCTGTTCACAGCAGTTTGGATTTGTAGTGACAGGTTGTGTCTATCATAGTTGATAAAAACTATACTAAACTTTAGTTTCCTGTCGTGTCATGTTGTGTTGTATTGTATCTCAACAAATTATATAGTGTTGCATTATATTGTACTGTATCTCATCTTATCGTATCGTACAGCATCATAACTCATATCATATCTCATCTCAGCATGCCATATCGTATTGTACCGTATTGCACAATCTCATATTATCTTGTATTGTTTTGTACTGTTCGTGTCGTATTATATTGTATCATATTCTATTGTATTAAACTGCATTGTATCTCATCATAATGTATTGTATCTTAAAATGTCATATCATGGATTAAGTTACAGAGTTAAAAGTAGGATCCAGTGATAAGATATCACATGCACAAACTGCTCACAGTTTTTGGCAACATACAAATATATGAAAACACTCAAAATGTTACATGCAGATTATAATGACCATGGACACATTGTACGACAGCAAAAAAAACTTTTACTCATTTTGGATAAAAACGGTGCAGGAAACCTTATGAGAACAACACTTTCTCTCCACACACACATTTATTGCTTATTTCTGCAAAATATACAACAACTAATTTATTTCAGTGTGAGAAATGTTTGTGTTTAAGTCCTGAGGGAGAGAAAGAAGAAAACATTGCCAACACCGGACACTCTGAGTGCGAGTGCGTGTGTGTGTGTGTGTGTGTGTGTGTGTGTGTGTGTGTGTGTGTGTGTGTGTGTGTGTGTGTGTGTGTGTGTGTGCTGTCCACTTACTTGTATCCCTGAAGGGTCAAAATGCACTTTGAGTCGTGCTGACATGGGTTCAGCTCTGGAGCACAAAAATCCAGTTTCTCTTCACAAAGCTCCCCTAGGGACACACACACAAAGAATCACACTGAATGAATGTATTTTCAATTCTCTGCATATGATTCACAAATTCACCTAAATACAAACACACTAAACCAGTAAAGCCAAATATAACATATGTAGTACATTACTATATACATCTATGCAGCGTGTATGTATGTATGTATGTATGTATGAATGTATGTGTGTATGTATGTATGTGTGTATGTATGTATGTATGTATGTATGTATGTATGTATGTATGTATGTATGTATGTGTGTATGTATGTATGTATGTATGTATGTATGTATGTTTGTATGTTTGTATTTATGTATGTATGTACACTCTGATGATGGATGACTTTCTTTGGGTTAGAACCAGCACACCGCTCTGATAAGTGATTTCTTCTCTGGGAATGTCATATTCCTGCTGATATTCCCCCGTGTATCCAGAGGATCCAGAAACTCTGAGCTTGCAGTGAATTGCTGATGAGGCGTCAGGGAATAAACCGATACTCCTGGCAGCACAGGTCCACCGGGGGAATAATTATAGTTTTATTCTCGGATCAATGGAAAAGTGTGTGTGAAATGACAGGTGATGTGTTTGCATGTTTGCACCTTCTTCTTTTGTCAATGAATCCCATCAAAAGACAAAAGAAACTACCCTGAATCTAAGCACAAGAGTTGATCCTCAGACACTGTTCAAACAATGGCTATGCGTGGCTAAAAATGTCTGCTATAAATGTGCAATTAACTCCTGTCTGAGTAACGTTCAATAAAAGACTTCGCTCCCAGTTGTTTAGGGAAATTACTGAGCCTTCTGCCCAGGTTGAAGAAATTAGATCTTGAAGATAATGACACAGTCTAGTCTGCCTGCAGAGAAATAACATGTATGCACAAAGCAGAAAGCCATACAAGGTATCCAAGAAGAGGATTTATACATTTGTAAAAATGATCATTGAAGACATGCATTGGGAGCATGTATAAAGCAGGCAGGAAGGTGGGAAGGAAGCAAGGAAAGAGAGAGGGACAGGAGGAAGAGAGTGAAGAACAGACTGACCTCTCTCCACCTCATTGGTAGCAGCTGCAACCACAAAAAATAAGACAGCAGATGACAGAAAGAAGCAAGACCAGAAATAAAGACACAGGACAGCAACACAGAGAAGACAGAGAGAACACGGCTACAAAGGTTAGCATACAGAGATGATTAGCATAGTGCAAAAGCAGACAAACATGTAGCAACAGGCTAGCCTTAGTTAGACCATGTCGTCAGACTGCAAATACTTAAAAAAAGCTGTTTACACTGCAATCACAGCAGTAAGGTCAGGTGACAACATCAGAGAATTATTAAGCAACTTTGGAGTTCAGAATTGATTTGATATATCTCGGTTTTTTGCTAACTTTCAAATTACTAGTGAAAAAAATCAACTGCACAGCATCCAGCCACACAGTATCATGTGAAATACCATAGATTAGTTGGGAGCTGTGTAGAGAACGCTACAGCTGGACTTTCGACAGGTCTTGGAGACTTTTCCTTTTTAGAGAAGTATCCTGCTTCACTTTGAGGCAGCTACAGTATTGTTTAGTGCCGGTTAAGGATAATATCCAGAGGGAGAAGGATAATGGTGTAGCACTGATGTCATGGGTGAGGCTTTTTAGCTCCAAAGCCCCTACTTAAACCCCACCCTTTGAGAAATAACAGGCAAGATTTTCTTGAACAAATGAGGGCAAAGTTTGACCACCCAAAACCAACAAGGTAGCCAAGTAATGATGAAGACAGCACATTTTAAAACATTTTTATGTGTTTTGTTAACATTGGGGAAAAAACAACTGCTGGTGGCAGATTTAATGTTTATTTAGGATAGACATTTGTCAATAATATATGGGTTTAATTCAGTGTTTTTGGAAATATCGTGTTTAGATGAGTTCGCTGGTTACTGCATTGGAGATAATTACGATTGTATTTGTTTTACTTCTTCATCAGGAAAGTTAACCTGTGTTTGTGGCAAATAAATCTTGCAATTATTGCAGCTGATAAAGTGAAAAGTGTGTCAGTTAATCCAAAAGTAACATTATGCAGACGACTGAATAAAGCTGAATTAGCCACAACAATCACAGTGTGATATGGCAAACAAAATTAGCATAAATTAACACAAATACAAATGTATATTTATGGCTTTTTAAATTTTCAGTTTTATAATCTTTTTACTTACCCTGTAAGGTGACTTCAAGTTTTCTTTTCTACTCAATAATTACTTTGTTGTCTGTCTTTTAAATGCCTCTATGATTTCACTTGACACACTGCAGAGCTGCAGAGCAGAGTTTCCCCTTTTTGAGCTGTGGTATACTGTGTCTAGTATACTGTAGCTTGTACCACAACTTATGTTTCAATAGTTTCAAAAAGCTGAAACTTTGAATCAGACACGAGGACAGCAGCTCCACAACCATCAGCCCCTCCCCTCTTCATTAACCCGTGCATATGCAGTACCTGTGTATTCTGGAGAGCACATGCATGTGTAGTTGTTGATCCCATCAACGCAGGTGGAGTTGTTCTCGCAGTCGTTATCTTCGCAGTCATCAATGTTGATCTCACACGCGTCGCCTTCAAAACCCTCAGGACACACACACCTGAGGTCAAATGGACACACACAAAATTTAGCAAGCATCAAAGGGTTAGGATTTCTATCTTTGTGGCTCTCTGGATCACACACACACACACACACACACACACACACACACACACACACACACACACACACATACACACACACACACACACACACACACGTTCTACCCATGCGTTAAGCTTATATCAGCAGTGTCAGCTTCATCTCCATATCCCCAGTAGAGACTCATTATTCTGTTAACGTGAGCGTGCCTCAACTCTGTCTCTACTACTCAGGTTTATTACAGCGTTCACACACAGACACACACACTCACACACAGGCAGAGTGGTATATTATGGGTCTAATAAAGAGCTCTTATGCAGCACACACTCGGGTGGATTAATATCTCATTATACAGTCAACGACAGCTCTTCACCATGAATATTCCAACCCCTTATGTCAAAGAAGGAGGATGAAGTATGCAAAGATGAAAACACAGACATAATGATAAGGACGAAGACGAAAAAGTGACAGAAACAACAAAGACAAGGAGACAGGGAGAGGTAGACGGAGGAGAGTCAGAGGGTAGAGGATGGTCTAATGTCTGTGTGGGAGGATAAAATCTGTTGGGAGAGAGCAGACAGGCGTTAGATCCCCTCCTGTTAATACTAAACAACATAATGAAGAGAAGGTGATTCTCACAGCATGAGCGGGGACACAGCTGCTCCCCTGGGTCCTTTACCTCCTGTGCTCTCATTCCCACCTGTCATTAGCAGTATTAGGGCTGAAATTATCTCCATGGGTCTACCAATCCCATGCCTTAATCACTGCTTCATTGGCCTTTATGGATATCAAGTACCTCATGATAACCAACTTATCTGATCTGGTTTTTCATACAGCATCAGGGCTGTGATATTAATAAGAAGTACTTCTTTGTAGCTGATGCCACCATTCCTTTCAATTAAGTGTTAAGTAAGCCCTTAGGTTTCCACACCTCCGTCGAAGTGTTCTAAATTACAGTTTTAATCATGATACTTGATAAAAGCCACACTTTACAACTCCCAAATCATAGCTTTGAAAAAAAAAGAATTAGGTTGAGAGTGATTTAGAGAGCTGCTTTTCTGGCAATTAAAATGCTAAAGGTGTACAGCAATTAAGCATCGTTCTTCCTAGAAAGCAAAGTATTCACATGAGAGAGATTTGAGAAAAGAAAGGTCAAAGCTGGTGAAACAAGAGCAAAGGAATGCAAACATAAGTCTCGAACAAAAGTGAAGCTGCAAAAAGGTTAGCTCCAAGGATTTTCGCTAACAAGTCATCAGCATCTTCGACAGGGCGCTGCATGACTGATGAAGACTTGTTCTTGATTCAAATTCTTGCTCCCAATCTAAAATAACCCTAAATGAAGTCAACCAGGTTTCTTCACAGACCAAAAACCCTTCCCCCAAAGACATAGAAAACATGTAAATTTCAAAGTTTGGGGGATTTCTGATAGTTGTGATAAGTGTGAAATAGCTGGAATGTCTTTTCACATCACTCATATAGATTTAATCACTACAAAGTAACCAGGTTGGTGAAATAACAGTCACACTGTCTCACCAAAAGTTGCTTCCTTCTCCTTCTTTCAGGTGGCAGGTGCCTCCATTCTGGCATGGGTTACTGATACAGGCATGAATTGGCTCCTCACAGTTTTGGCCCTGTATGCAGACATCCACACTTACATTAGAAAGTGCTCTCAGTGAACAATAACTAAACTGATTCAGAGTTGTCATTAAATTTACTATCTTGTTATTAAAATGCATTCCTCTGTGCATATTCAAACCTTAAATCCATAGGGGCAGTTGCAGCGGTAGTAGCTGACGGGGTCATTGGAGCAGGTGCCATCATTCTTGCAGGGGTTGGATAGGCAGGGCTCACACTTCGCCTGGATGCTTATTTCCACTGGACCTGTGTGTTGCAAACACACCAACACACATTTACTGTTCTACACTTAAGGCGGTCAGTATACAGCTTGATATACACTCAGACAGCTGTACATGATCAGGATCCTGCAGAAGTCTTGCATTTTCAGAGGTCAACGTTTTGCGCTGCAGAGAAGTTATGGTTTTAACTCCATATCACATAAAATAGACTACAATGTGATCATAAAATACAACATATTGATCTAAATAAATGACGGGTGATACGATAGAGGCATTTTACGGCCTGTGTTTAGGATGTTAATTAAATGTTGTATGGATGTAATGATGAAAATTTGACCACAAATGAGTATTCTGCAAGACTTTTTGTGCAGGACCTTGAGTTGCACTGCAGACATACATATCCACAAAATTTATGACAGAACACAGAGTCCTATCAGCGGGGACACACAGAGCTGTTCAAAGACTGAGGGCCAAGGAGGAAGAGGAGCAGTTTGTTCAGGTCAGGGCTCAGAGGATGAGGACGGTTGGGCTAGGACTGTCAGAAGGGGTTGGGCATAAGGGCACTCAGGAGGAAGTACTGGGAGATGATTTGCAACATTACCTGGCACCAGAAAACCACAAGGCCCCGGGACTTCTATAGTGCGTCAGTTAGGTTAGGTTAAAAATAGGTTTTAGTAATGGAGTCAAAGTTACTGTATAATAAGGTTTAAAGTTAGGGTCAGCAGTTAGAAGCATTTTAAAGTATCAGGAGTTACAGTCAGAAAGCAAATTTGTAGAATTTAAACTTTTTTTTAAAAATAAAATACTTACATTTGATGCTGTCAATTGAAAACCTTTATATATTTTCCTTTAAATTGCAGATAAACTCAGCGATTTTAAATTAAAATGTTACATAAATGTCTAACTACACCAGTAAAAAATGTGGTTTCTTAAAAAGACACCCTCACTCATGCCAAAAGACTTTCTCTTTTCAAGTGTATTACATTTTGGAAGCATATGGTTTTCATTGGACAGCAAAGCTGTTAGTGGCAGCTTGTGGTCTCCTCTAGGAGTCCTCGTTAAATGTGTATGTGTGTGATTGCACTGGGCAAAAATAGTCTGCTGTTCGGCAAAGTATGCATGTGTGTCTGGTTGCAATACCTTATGAAATGCATGTATGTTTTCTGTATGTACTTAATGCCTGCTGGTATGTGCATTTTATGTGTGTGTGTTTATATGTGTGTGTGTGAAAGTGTTTACCTGTGCATGTGAACTTCTTGGAAGGTGTGGTGAGCAGCAGTTTGTCTGTCATGTCTCCGGGCCCAGCACAGCGGGCAATGCCAGGCTCCTTGTAGCCACTCTTCACCCAGTCTGACAGCCACTGCATGTGGCAGTCACAGTACAGAGGGTTGGCACCCAGAGCCCTGAGAGAGAGAGAGAGAGAGAGAGAGAGAGAGAGAGAGAGAGAGAGAGAGAGAGAGAGAGAGAGAGAGAGAGAGAGTGTGTTCAGTTGCATTTTGGGTACATATAAAAAAAATCAGCACTTTACCCTCAGAGTTGTTGTTTATAGGGACAAAAAAACCAAAGGCAAACTTGCCACTGCCTAAATATTTACAGACTAAGTTATCCATCACTGTCAAACACAGAGTGAACGGCATTTAATGAGAACAAAACTATAGTGAGGGCTGAGGGACCTTTCTCGTGCTAGGGGAGCCTCCTGTGTAGTACAGTTGCTTTAAATTAGGTAACTTTCATAAAGTGTGTGACTTCAGAAAAGAGAGCATGGCTTTGCTACAAAAGTAATCTTCTTTTAAGATGATATAAAATTCTGGATTACATATTTACCTGTCTCAAGGAAAAGGCATGTTTTTCCTTTATAACAGGTTAATTTATTCTCTTATCTCCAGAGTACAAGAGGCAGATAAAAGCTGATTTTTCATAGTTTTTTTTTTATTCTCAGCAGTAAAAGACAATAATAGAAAACTCAAAAACAAGTGTCTGTCTCACTGATTTTTTTTTCCTAATTGTGTTTCACATGTCCATCATGGCTGTGAGAAAGTATTTATGATTCGATCGTAACTTAGCTCTAATGTATGATTAGAAATGTGTTCTGTTTCAACCCAAATTTCAAGATTAGATCAATAGCTACCACTGAGATTGTTTTTTAAATTAAGTTTTATTTAACCTGATTAGACCCATGAAGATTAAAAACCCCTTTTTAAGGAACACCTGGCCAAGACAGTCAACAGCAATAGAACACAAAGTTAATGACACGGACACACACCGCACAAAATTACAATTTATAAGCACTAAAATTTTCAATAAAAGATCAACTAAGAGCACGGTGTGTAACCAGGTAAACTGAAAATAACAATATAGAAGAGCGTCTTAATTCAGATTTAAAAAAAACATTTGGTGACACCAGCTCCTTGAGTTTAAAAACCCATGCGTACACTCCTGAGGCCCATTGAGCACTTTGAGCAATAGAAAGAAACAACTCCTTGTTCTCTACCTGTCAGGACCAACAAAGTCAAAATACTGAATGATGATATTGAGACAACAACAGTGAGAAAACTGTAAACAGAACTGTCATGTCCTTCTATAGGTATCACTATAATTAAATAAAACATTTTATTTATTAGCTCAATGACTATTGTGAATTGCTTTTGTATTAAGGCTGAGCAGTTAAGTCTACCTGCACTGGCTAACTGGCATTAATTACTTTATCCATTCTGCACAACGAATATTTATTCATCAGTTTTTGGCATTGTGATTTACCGTGTCATATGAACATAGTGCAGTCTACTTGTTGTTGCTTTTATTTTATTTTATTGTTGCTGGAAAAGCTTCTTCGAGGTGTTTCTGTGGTTAGAGATTATACTAGACTTTTCTGCTTCTTCTTAGCGCTATCCGTGGTGCTGATCCTGGTGAGGGCCCTCTGGAAAGGCACTGACATTCCCACCAGCAGGTGTTAAAAGTTGTAAGTATCATCCTGAACTTCTACCTGACACAACCCCTGTGGTCTCTGTTTAGTTTTGAGTTTGAAGTCAAAAAAGTAAAAAGAAGTAGGAGGAAAAAATAAATATGAATTATTTTAAATCCAATTTTAAGCAAAGTTAATAATTAGAAATTCAGACATGTTTTTGTTGATACAAAGAATGATTTTAAATTCCATTTAAGATAATAAGACCTGCTTTGATTAGTAATCCACAACAAACGCTGAAGAAGAATATCTGATAGATTTGGGATTAAAGCTTAAACTACTCAAAATGTAAATTGAACGGATAACGTTGACAGAAAGAGGATACATACAGCTCTCATTTTCGTTTTTGTACTAAAGAAGTTAACAAAGTTAACAGAAGATGCCTAAAATTGAGGGAAAGCGACCACAACTGTTCGTTTTTTTTTTCAGTTACTCACAGGTGGGAGAGTGACGACAGGTCTTTGAAGGCCCCCTCTGGTATCAGTGATATGTCATTACCATGGAGAGATCTAAGAAAGGGTGAGAGAGGGAAGAAGAAAGAGCAACTCAGCAACATTTCTGAGATATCCACCACCTTGAATGTGCCACTGTGAGATAGATACTCACAGCAAACGCAGAGACTTGAGTCCATCAAACGCCCTCACTGGGATGCACCGCAGGCGGTTGTAGCTCAGGATTCTTTATATGAAACATAATACATGTGTTGGCATGGAGACAACAGCACAGGTTTCGTTCAAGGTACAGCACAAAAACTTAGATTCTTCAGAGCAAAGGGGTCAAGCGAACAGACAAACAAACAAACAAAAACACATCTGTTTAATTTGTAAAAGACACACAAGCAGCCAAATGAAAGCTGTCACTCATTTAAACCTGTAACACAAAAACATGTTACGATCGTGTCTTATTTTCTGCCTGCCTCAAACAAGTGCATCTCCAACTTCTGACTTCTTTCTTCTACTTCTTTCTTGTGAATTTTTGATGTGTTTTTTGGCAGTGGTTTGTGTGAGCTCAGCATTTTCTTTCAGTTCTGGCTGTGTGGTTTGGACTTTTTTCTTACTGCCTCAAGTGGCACATGAAGTTGTAAATATATATATATATATATATATATATATATATATATATATATATATATATATGTGTGTGTGTGTGTGTGTGTGTGTGTGTGTGTGTGTGTGTGTGTGTGTGTGTGTAAATGTTTACTCAAAATATTTGCAGCAAAACAAACTCATAGTTTCCTTTTTGTAAATATAACACATACATACACACTCTTTCCCACTTTTAGACACAACCCACACACACAGTTCCACTGGTAAGGTATCGATATAAAGCCAGACTCACAGGGTAAGCAGCTCAGACATGTTACTGAGGCTGTGGTTGGACAACGTGCTGATCTGGTTGTTACTCAAATCACTGAAAAGGAAACACAGCAGATACATGAAACACACACACATGCATAAAGAAAACACACAGACAGGCACTGACTATCAAACTTTAACTTTTCTCTCTGGTGACACAACCCAGAGCGCTGCTTAAACACAAGGTAGTTAGTGTTGGTCCTTAAAGCACAGAGCAGCAAACACACGCCAAATCACGATCCTGGTTGATGGTTGGAGTGGTACTGTAAGTTAAGCTGTGCAAAAATCTGGATTTGTCATTTGTGCGTCTGACTGTACACTGAGCTTTAGCAGAAGTCATGTGGGAGAAACTTACATGAGTGTTAAGTGTTTGTAATTGGAGAGCTCCACAGGAACCTGAGTGAAGTGGTTTCCATCCAGATACCTGAGAGACAGCGATCAGGGCACAGAGAAGAAAAGAGAGCAAGGAAGTAGAAAGAGAGAGTTGTATGTGAAATGTAAGGAGGAAAAAAGAGAACATGAGAAGAAAGAGAATGAAGGTATTTAAACGTGTGGTAAATTCTTCATCTCCAGCAGGGTGAGCAGTCATTACAGCCTCAGCCATAATAAACACTGGGGTTTAATATCCCCACAGGCCTCCACTAATACAGTAAAACCACACTCTCTCTCTCTCTCTATCTCACACACGCGCATGCACATCTGTGATCCTATCTCTTCTGTTGTGTGACAATGGGCAATTAATCCAGCATATTAATTAAGTCTGTGTTAATATGGCGGAGAGCACGTTCCTCCCCCCCAGGAGGAGGAGAGGAATGATGGAAAATACCACCAGGCTTGCTATCTGATGTTTAATTTAGAGATATTATTTTGAGATCATCTGGGATTTCGTGTGTGTGGATGTGTGAGTTTAATGGGATCAGTTCCTGTAATAGAATCTTTTGTTTCTCTCAGTGGCTGGGTGCTGATGTGTAGTTTTTTTTCACCTGTTTTCTTCCTTAGTAGCTTCAGTTAGTAAAAGGTTGATTCAGACGTATTATTTACATAACTGTACATTGGCTGCCTGCTGTATTGGTTTTAAGGTTATTTTAATCACATTTAAGGCCCAACATGGACTCACCTCCCCTTGGATCAGCCTGCCAGAGGAAATGAGACTTGCACAATCAGTCCCCTTTTTTTGCTACTCAAGACTTACTTTTACAGAAAAGCTTATACCGTGATGTTATCTTATTTAATCTTTCCTTTATTGGTTTATTTATATATATACTTAAATATTTATGTTATTGCTTGGCTAATGCTTTTGTTTGGTTTTATTGTTTGCTGTTCATTTTAACTTCCACAGGGATTGTGAAAGTATCCCTTTGCTGATCTTTCCCTGTACATATTTAAATGTCTTTTTTTTTTCTTCTTCTGGCTCAGTTGTATGTATCACTTAATGTGAATGTTATCCTATGTGAATGTGACTCCTACCCTCTAGCCGACTTGTGAGGGTTTTTTTGAGTCATAAAGAGACATTATCAGTAATCTGGGTTTTTTTTTATGACCATCAAAAAACTGCTCACAGGAGCTTTAAGTTGCTTCTACCCACTAATAACTGATCTTTATGAAAAAAGATTTCCACTCGTTCTCTCATATGGTTTCCATCTTTGTTTTATCTTCTAAGGCACTCTAGCTTAATCTAAAACTGCGTTATCAGTTATATTAACAACAGTTATAATTGTTCAAATTAGAGATATAATTTTACAAACCATAATAACTTAACTTCTAATTTGCTCCACAAAAATTCCATGACATAAACAACAACAACAGATTTCTGGATCAACATGGTTTTCACAGGACAGTGACAACATTCCCCATGCATGTAACATAATTTGACTGGTAAGACTGCGATAAATTAAGTGTTGTTTGTAACTCACAGTTCAGTGGTCTCTTTGGGCAGGCCTTTAGGCAGAGTTGTGAGACCCTTATTACTGCAGCGCACCACAGTGTCCAGACAGGAACACTCTGCTGGACACCTCAGCACTGGAGAGCAGCTGTTCTCCTCATTGCCTGACAGAGACACAATGAGGGTAACAGAAAAGTGGTAAAGAAAAGACAAAACAAAAAAAAATGATCTGCGTATGCAGATAAAATTTCTGCGTTGACTCACCATCCTCACAGGCAAAGTCCTGGACAGCCACATCTTGGATGGGAATCTCCTTAAGGAAATAAGGATTCTGACAGCGAGGGTTACCAGTGACGATGCGCTTCCTTCTCAGCCAATCACCAAGCCAAGCCAGGTGACAATTACAGTTGAAGGGATTGGCCAGAAGGTTTCTGAAGAGCGACAAATGCAAGACAAGGTTAACCTTGTATAGACGTGTAAATGTACATTACATTTATGTGTTTGTGTGTGTGAGTGCTCACAGTGTGGACAAAGAGTGCAGCGTGTCGAAGGCTCCCGGGTTCATGGACGTGATCTGGTTGTCGTAGAGTGAGAGCAACCGCACAGAGCTCAGCCCAACAAAGCTGCTGTTACTCACACAGCTGATGCGGTTACTCCTCAGCATGCTACACACAAACACAAACACAGATCAATACACACATTAATTTTCTGTGTATTTAAAAGAGAAAACGAGACAACTTGGGTTTAGCTATGATAAGATATCCTGGGAATTATGCATGCTCACGTTTCAAGTGTTTGTCTGTCACAGTATGTGAGAGCATATCTGAGACGATAATGTGATTAAATTCTGCATTCAAATGACTGTTTGTTAGACTCACAGTGTGCGGAGGCCAGCGAGTCCCTTCAGCATACGATGGTGAATGTTCTCCAGTCTGTTGGAGGTCAGAATCAGCTCATTGACCCCTGAGGCGCCTTCAAACGTCCCCTCCTCGATGTCTGTGATGCGGTTGTTGCTTAGGTTGCTAAAAAGAGGGAGGAGCGCAAGAGCAAGAGAAGAAAGAATGCAGTAAGAAAGAGTAAAAAAAGATGGAGGACAAAGGCAGCCAGAGGGAAGAGAGTAAAGATAGAAAAAGAAGCAGAAGGGTGTAAAGTGTAGAGAGAATTAAACGTTATTTTTTTGTCAACACATGACTTTTGTAACATATGACCTTAGTATGACTTCCTGACAACCACTTGTGACGCTTTGTTCCCGATATGTTACAACATTTCTGACTCACATCTTCCTCAGCTGAGGTAACTTTTTGAAGATCCCCGTCGCCTCGAGCACAGTGAACTCATTGTTGTTCAGACGCCTAGGAACAGAGAGGAGAAGAGGTGGTCAGAGAAGAAAAGAACAACAGAGGAGACAGAGGAGGAGGAGGAGATCAAGGTTTCCTCTGTACCACACACATTTCACTTTGTGCTAGCGCAGTGTGACTCACAGTTCAGCGGTGTATTGAGGGATGTGATCTGGTATTTTGGTGAGTTTCTGGTTGGAGCAGTCGACCGTGGTGCCTTCACAGCGGCACTTCTCTGGGCAGGCTAAATCGGCGAAGCAGTCTCCTCCTAGCTTACTGCGGTAATCCTCAGTACCTGATCACAATCACAAAATAAACATCAACAAACGCATATTGTGCAAGAGTTGAATCCCAGCGTTTACTGGCGGAGGTTCTGAAGAAAACAAAAGCGATGGCAAGAGTGCAGGTTGTGATTCAATGGAGGAATTTTGGAGGAACTGCAAAGAGGCTGAGCTGGTTTTGTTTGGAGTAGAAATCTTAACAATAAAACAAAATTATTCCATGAAACAATCCCAATTATGATTGTGTGCAACATTCCCCTTCAGCATTACTTCAAAATGTTTCATGTGCATCACAGCCTGCAAGAAGCCAAGTGTATCAAAAACACAAACTGTCATAATGGAGCACACACACACACACACACACACACACACACACACACACACACACACACACACACACACACACACACACACACACACACACACACACACACACACACAGCATAAGGATTTTGGGGACTTTTCAGCCCTGTCAGACCACAAAGAAAGTGTTAGTGTTAGAAACCATAGCACAAACAAAACAGCATCAAAATATTGGATCAGCACAGAGAAACGCTCTCACACACAGACAGTTATCATCCTTTACACACACACACACGTAGACACACACACATCTACAGGTTGGGGTTGACAGGTGACTGCTGTCTCTTGCGTCTCGGCCATGCTGCAGGGTTCGCAGGGCCGTTCCATGGTGCTTGACAGAACCATGTTCCACTATAGGAACCTGGCAGCCACATGGTTAGATCAAGCACAAAGGAACAACCTGCTGACTGACTGCTCCTCCGCTGGAACATAGGGGAGGAGGGGAGGGCAGGGGGAGTAGAGGAGGGGATGGACCAGTTCAAAGAAAGGAAGGAGGAGAAGGAAAGGGAAGGGGAAAAAAGAGGGCCATAAAGAGTGAGAGAAGGAAAGAGGAGAGGAGAGGAGAGGAGAGGAGAGGAGAGGAGAGGAGAGGAGAGGAGAGGAGAGGAGAGGAGAGGAGAGGAGAGGAGAGGAGAGGAGAGTGGATGCATAGAACAGAGACATGCAGAAGAGAGGAGGAAAAGATGAGGTGGGGAAAAAGAAAAGATGTTAGAGGAGAAAAAGAGAAAGCAAGGTCTAGGAAGGGGAAGTGTGACCAAGGAGAGGTGAGGAGAAGAGAGGGGAAAAAAGAAAGAAAAAGAACAGAGGAGATGAGGATAGCAGTGGAGGAGAAATAAAAAGAGAGGAAAAAAGAACAGAAAGCAATGAAGAGCAGATTGAGTTGAGAGAAAGGAAGGAGGAGAATAAAAGTAGTAAATTATAAAGGAAGGGGTAAAAAGAAAGAGGAGAGAGGAGTGGAGAGGAGAGGAGAGGAGAGGAGAGGAGAGGAGAGGAGAGGAGAGGAGAGGAGAGGAGAGGAGAGGAGAGGAGAGGAGAAAATGATGAGGCTGAAGAAAAGGAAAAAGGGGAGAAAAAACATGATAAAAACAAATGAGTAAGAGGAAAGGCGGCAGAAGATGAGAGGATAAGAGAAGTTAGAGAGGTGAACAAGTGGAAGAGTAAACGAGGCCAAGAGTAAGAAGGAAAGAAGACAAAGAGGAGGAGAGAACAGTGAGAAGTAAGACAAGAAGAGTTGTGAAGGAGGTAAAATGTATAGAAAAGGATGAGACAGATGGGTCTCATCCTTAGATCCATAGATATAGAGATTGAAGAGGTCTGTTAAAGAAGACAAGAAGAGAAGAAAAAAAAGGAAAGAGGAAAAAGGACAAATGGGGCGTTGTCAGGGGGAGCTAAGAGAAGATGGGATGAAAAAGAGAGGGTCAAGAAGGAAAAGGAGAATGAGAGGTAGAGGAGACAAATGAGGAGATGAGAGGAATGAAAGAGGACGAGGATGAGAAAAGCCAATGATTGTAAGGAGGGAGTCGGGGTTACACAAAGATAAGACTGAGACAGATGATAGAGAAGGACCAGGATCCAGACTGACTCAAGTAAATGTATGACTTGGTCTGAGTAAAAGTGGAAAGAAGTAGCAGAGGAGGAGATCAGACAGGTTGGAAAGAACAGTGAAAAAAAAAAGAGCGGGGGAGGTGGGGAGGAGAAGGCGAGACTTGAACATCTAAAGGTTTCTAAAACTCACAGACACAACAGAGGAGAATAGAGCAGCAGTTACAGAGGAGTGGGAGGAGAGTTACAGCAGCACTGAAAGCAAGAGAAGCCTCGACATTGAGAAACACACACACACACAAACACACGCACACACACACACACACACACACACACACACAAACACACCCACACACACACACACACACACACACACACACACACACACACACACACACACACACACACACACAGTAACCGCATTAGGTAAGAAAAAGGATTCATTGTGTTAAATATAAATCTTCTGTTTTATGTTGTTTGAGGACAAACACGAGGAGTCACAGAGGAGGTCAAAGGTCAGAGCCCGGCTCAGGGACGAGAGGAGAAAGGATTTGGAGTTTGACGCAAGAACCATGTGTGTGCGTGTTGGTGTGTGTTACTTACAGCCTGTATGATGGTGTACTCCTGAGTGTGTGAGAGAGGCATTAGGAGAAAGAAGAAGCGGTTTCACTCGTTTGTTTGAGCAGGAGGGACAGAAAATGATGAAAAAGTGAGAAAAAAAAAGAAAAACGCAGCAATTTTTTCGTGTTGGTTCCCCAGGCAGTGATTCATTTAAAGGGGTAATGAGTCGTGAATAGTGAGATCATGCTGGCTTAACATGACATTTGGTGGGTGCTTTTAATGTGACACACGTTACTGACTGTGTTTGCTTGAAGCTGGAATAATTCAAAAGTCTTTTTGGGGGGAGGTGAGGAGATTACAAAAAGCACTAATGACATGATTAAATCACACTGCAGATAAGCAAATAAAGAAAAGAGTTTTCACTGTTATTTTGTTCATTCTTTGACATGAACCACTTTAGCAAGTTGACTCTTCACAGGTTTAAACAGGAACGGCTGCTGAGATAAATCTTAGATTTAAATCCCCAAAATTGAACAAGAGCATGAGATCGGATCTAAATTAAACACAGCAAAGAGGGGGCACATGTTGCAAATGAAATCAGGGGATTTTTCAAGAATCGAGTTAAGCCAAAATATCAAGGTTGTCCTGCAGAATAAAACATGTTTATTCAACTTTTCAACTGCAAATGTTGCTAAATTATTCAGCTCTGCCCTGTATGTGGTATCTGGGCTTTGAAACCTCTGTCCCCCTGGTGAGTTAATGACTGCAGTGAGCACACACACACACACACACACATACACACACTGAAGCACACATCATGCCCCCTGTGTGTGCCACTGTGGTAATGACTGCCTTTAGCCCTGTTACTGATCTCATATGCATGTCTGATTTACATATTTCCCACTGCCCCTCTGAGCATGGTGACTGTGTGACCTTTTGATGTTCTGCAGCAGGCGAAACACACACAGATGCTGGCGGACACACGCTCATATATAAGCTATCAGAAGATGTGCTAAGGAGCGAAGGACGAGTGTTAAATATAATCTCTGTGATTGCTGCATCGATATGCTTTCAATTTTACAGCGTCTACGCATGCAGCACCTCACTGACAGCAGCCTGAGCTTATTAACACAACTGTTTTTCTCCCTCCGTCCCCAAGGTTACGGTTACCGTCTGAAAACCTGAGAGCAAGGACAAAAGCGTGATTATGTGCTGCCTGGTAAGACGTGATGTATTATCATGTGCGTTACACCATTAGAGCAAAATGTCTTGGCATTCAAAAGGTGTCAGTCAAGGCAAGTCACTCCAAGTGTTAGGAGTGTGTGAGGGTGCAGCATCCGCCGTGACGGACCACACAGTGGTCTTTGCACACGCTCTAACACACATGCTCATTGTACGATACCTGGGATGAAATACTGTTCTCTAGCTAATGGAGAGACAGAGACACAGAGAGAGAACGTGAAAACGCAACACAAGACTATCCCAGTATAAAGAGGTTAGTAAAAGAGATTGAGGGAAAATCCCAGCAGGAAAACACAGAATGAGCAGGAAGCTGGACACTCAGTAGGCAACAAGTGTTACTCATCATAAACCAAAAAATTTGTCTTGCATGTGTGTTTTCCATTTTATTTATTTCACCTGAGCAGCGGAACTTCTTGCTCTTGATTTGTCCGATGCGTTTATTGGCGAGCCGTCGAGGGCTGGTGCAGCGGGCCCCGCTTGTTTCAATAGGATTGTCCTGCAGGTAGTCTGCAAGCCACTTCAGATGGCAGTCACAGATAAATGGATTCTGGGCTAGGTGACTAAGAAGCAAACACAACACAGAGACATGGAGCACACAGAAAACCACAAGTGAGTTAACAGAAGAACGAGAGAAGAAATTCAAATTGCAGTTTGAAATAAAGTGCAGTTGATCTGCTGTGTTGATTGCCAGCTACTGCTTAATAATTTACACTTTCTAATTTGACAGTGCAAACCTGGTCTGTGTGTTAAATGAGTTGTGAGTGTGTATAATCCATTGTGTGGACGTACAGTGTTTGAATTGCTCTCAGAGATGAGAAAGTCCCCTTGGCGATGGTCTGGAGCTTGTTGTCGTAGAGCGAGAGCAAATTGAGGTTGTGGAGGTCCTGAAATGCATCCACACGTAGGCACGCTATCTTATTGGCATTCAGTAACCTGAAAGAGAGAAATGAAGAAGGGAAATGACAGACAGAGAGCAAGAGAGAGGGGAAAGGGAGGGTGGGGAACAAAGCTTATGCTGTTATGGTTCTTTAGAGAGTATTTTAAATGTTACAGGTCAGTGATGATGACTTTCAATCATGGTGACTCCACTGGGATGACAATGTTTCAGGGAAGCACTTTTCAGCTGAATATTAATGAGATATGGATAAGGGCTCTTTAAAACAACCAAAACTGTGTGTATATAAGAGTGTGTTTGTGCCAACTTACAATAGCTGCAGGGAAAACAGTCCCTCAAACAGCCCTTTGGAAATCTCTGTGATCTTGTTCCCATATAGCACCCTGTGGAGCACAAACATTTCAGTATTAAATATGAATACAGCTACAAACATTATCCAGTCACGCTAGTCCTCTAACTTATGACAGACCAGTGTTTAGTTGTGATGAAAAACCAAAGTACCGTATTATATCTGATATTAAACTAATATTCTGAAACTGCAGCTGCCACTATTTCTGACAGTGAGACGTTAAAGCTGTGATTATGTCAAATTGTAACAGACCTTAATAAGAAGCAGCCTGTGGGGATAATTGTTGTTATAGAGTCACAGGTGTGAGGAAGGTCTGACAGCTACAATATCTCCCACTTAATAAAATCAGTGGAAAAAAGGGCTGCACCTCCTCGAGCACCAGTTTTACATCCAATTAAATTTAGGATCTAAACACTTCTACAGCTTCTGTCTAGGTTTTTCTTTCCATTTGTCTGCTCAAATTAAGTAATAGTAAAAAATAACAAGTTAAGCCTTTTCTTGAATTTGACCACAAGCAAGAAGGTGGCCTGGCTTGTCACTGGGTTCCCCTGAAAGCTGAATAACATCCTTTGGTTGCTTTCACTGATAGTTGCTTGTGTTGCATTTCACTGCATCACATTTTGTTGGGTATTATCACATATTACTCTAGAAATATATATTTTGGGTGTAACAGTCTTTGAATAAGGCTCTACACTTCTCTAAGAGAGACAAACAAGAACTTCTACATATGGCAAAAATACACATGAGCGGGCAGTCCAGGTTCAAGTCTGTTCTGTGGTGACATTCCTGCATGTCACTCCCCACTCTCACCGTTTTTCCTACTCTATCCACTGTCCTGTTCTCTCACAAAAAAGGCATTAAAAAGCCTAAAAAATAACTTTAAAGAAAAAACACAGAAACCTGAAGTGATAAGACCCTATTACACAATGACCCTACTCTCTTTTTCACTCTAAAGCCAACCTACAGCAGAAGAAAGAAGAGGCATTTACTCTGAAATGTGCCAAGTAGCTATATGTCACCACTTACTTTGCTCTCAAGCATCACATTAAAAAAAGATTCATAAATCAGATGCTGTTACAGTGAGTCACGCACCCTGTTATCATTGAAATGCTTTTTATAAACATATCAGATTACAAATGTAAACACGTCAAAGCAGGAACCACCACCGCCTTGCTCGAGAAATTCCTCTGACGCAGACTAACACACCCACACTCACATTTGTAGAGTTATCAGTCATCTTAACACCACACGCTGAGTTGCGTTGTGTATGTAGGCAGTTTAAAGACATGTGTTTTAGATTGGCTTTTATTTCATTCTGCTGAGTGGATGTCCCCGAGAGACCTGAGGTTGGGAAACACAGTTCGGGGAGTGAACGCTTCATTTATGTCTTGCACGCTTTAGCGCATACTGTTTCGCATGCACACAGACACAAATGTTGACATACGGACACACGCGCGTACACACACACACACAGAAAATCAATGGCTCATTTACATCCTCTTTAACTAAACCCTGACACCCGATGAACACACAGCACAGCCTAATGTGAAAGCCATACTGTATGTGGTGTGTCAGCATGAATGTGTGTGTCCCATTCTGTCTGTGGTGAATGTGTAATGAGGTGGCAGAAGCCTCCATTCAGCAATTCAGCATTTATGAATTATTGACTTTGGAGAGACAGGACCTTAATATAACTCCTTCATGAAGTAACTCTACATCCGTCACCCCCTCTCCTGCTCCTCTCTGCAGCTTCCTTTACCAAGGCTTAACACGCAAAGCAGATGGTCTGACCTGAGACTCAGGTTGAAGAAGAAGGCAGCGGTTCTGTCAAAAGTGCATCCTAGAGACCTCACAGACAGGGTCTGTTTTTTTGTTTGGATTTCAGTGATCTGGAGTTTGAAACTATATTTTAAATATGAGGCCACAGGTTAAATGCAGGTTTTGCACTTTAATTCTGGCCTTAATCCAGACCTATTGTAAATACTTCAGAGTTTTCTTTTGGAAAAATAAAATAAACAAATTAAAACCAAAACTATATTGAAAACAAAACCTTAGCTTGGTACTGTGAAAAAAGAATGTCAGCTTAAATGATACGATACAGTACGATAAAATATGATATGGTACGAAACAATACAATAATGATACAGTAAATTTTAGCTTCTTTTCTGAAAGTAATATAACCTGCAGCAAAGTGGTTCACACATTTCAAATAAAGTAACTGTAACCTTACAAAGTAGAAAGCTAGCTAGTGTAGCTAGCTTTAAAACTCTTTATCAAAGGGTGACCAACTGTCCTCTTTCGCCTGGACGAGATAGACTCAGGCCACTCCTTCTCACAGATCAAAACAGATGACGGTGAGAAGCAATGTGAACTATTTGCAAAGATGGCACCAATGTGTCAGTTGCAAATAAAGGTTCTGAAGATTTGGAAAACCACATCGCCACAGATAAGCACTTTTTTCACAGGCGTTATTAATGTTTATGTTATGTTTATGTTATGTTATGTTATGCTACGTTACGTTACGTTACGTTACGTTACGTTACGTTACGTTACGTTACGTTATGTTACGTTACGTTATGTTACGTTATTTATTTATTTATTTATTTATTTATTTATTTATTTATTTATTTATTCAAAAAGAAAAGAATAATTTTAAATGAACGTATGGTTTATAATGGTACTTTGTCATCTTTCAGTTATGGTACCCAAGAAAAGAGCTATTTTAAATATAACCCTGTCTTTAGTTACACTGTTAACACATTAAATTAGTTGCCTAAACCACAAAAAAGAATGTGAAAAAAACAACTTTCTTCATCAACTTTTAATTGTGCTAACCAGATTTAAGGGCATCAGGCGTTAAATATTCATAATGAGTTTCAACATTTACAGAGTACTCACAGTGAGTTGAGGGACCGTAGACCTTGAAAGGCGTCTGATGCTAACTCTGATATCTGGTTGTTACTCAAGTCTCTGTGAAGAGCAGAGCCAAAGTGAAAGCAAGGAAAGAGAGTGAAACACTGAGGTCAACAGGGGCCACAAACAGGAGCAGAAGTTTCTTTAGTCAGTTTACAGGGTGCACTGTGTGTATATCTTTTCATCTACTCACATTCTGCGCAGCTTCTTATAAGGAGAAAAGGCTCCAGCTGGGATCACCTTGATGGCGTTCTGCTCAAGTCGTCTGGAACCAAACATACACACAGACCATTGAGAAACAACATTAACATTCCCTTATCACTGAGATATCTCTGCTCTATCGTTGACTGCTACTCATTCCTCGGGGCTCTAGCTTAGGGGAACATTTCCAGATAAGTCTCTTTGATGACTGGCCAAAGTTTGTCACATTTCTCTGATCTTTTGCCCTCTTGAACATGTATATGCTGAGACGCAGACACAAACACACACAGGCACACTATCTGGGCAGTGTTCCATTAAGTGCCAGTCTGACTCTGTGTCAGTCAGGCTCAAACAAATCAAGAGAGAAGAAAGGGGTGGGAGGAGGCAAACAAAGGAGAAAACAGACCTAAACAAACACTCTCTGTACATTTCACATGTTCAGTCGCTGTGAGAAGAAAGGCGGTGGAACATGATTTGCAAACCAACCATTGGATTGTGAAACATTTGTTTTTCATCTGCAGCTCTTTTCTGTTCAGCTCCACCACAGTACCTCAGTGCCAGTGTTTTTGTCTGAAAGCACATGTGCAATGCAACGTCTGCAATCTACTTTTTTTCTGTTTGAGCTATATCAAGTTTATTTCTGGAGTCAAGCAGCACAAGTTCAAGTTATCTTGAGCATATCGTGAGCTTAAATAAGTCTGTTTTAGTCTTACAAACTGATCACACTAGGTCCCAGTTGTGTCTAAGCAGATCTCAAGCTGATTCTAAGGTCTACTGCAACAAGCAAGTCTCTGAGTGTTACCAATGAAGGTCTCAAGCTGAGTCGGACGTCAAAAGATAAAAGTCCAAGTTATGTCTTGGATTATACACTTAACTAAAATTCAAAAGCCACAGCACACCACAGGTCTCCACTGAACTGAGAGGGGTTCAGGTCATGTCTGTGATCTTTTTCAGAACGCTACAAGTCAAGTATCTTTAAACTGTGTCTCAGCTCAAGTCTGAAGTCAATCAAGACAAGTCCTAGTTTGAGCCCAAAGCCACCAAAAGCAGGTCTAGAGTTAGATCTTTTGTTTATTTTAGGGCAAATCAAATAAGTACAAATTTTAAGGTTTCATAAGCACTTTCATAAACGGTTCTTGATAAAATGACACATCAATCAAACACCTTCCAATCATTTTTTTCAAATCTGTCTCATCAGTTCAAGCAGAAACTCAAAGCAGTCATGACACAGGCCTGGAAAACACTTTTTCTCTTTCTACTAAATTAACAAGAACACACTACACACTAGTATCTTAGATTCATATTGGACAGTTCAAGTTATAAGTTGAATTTTTGCAACTCTAGTCTTATTTTTTGCACTTTACATCTGCTGACTCAAGTCATCCCACCCTTCCTGTGCCCCTCTTTAGATTGAGACATTATCTGTCGTGTCCTTCAGTTTAATCTTTCAATTCTTACTCCCTCATCCCTTCATTATTTTCTTAAGCAGAGAGGAGCTGCATGACCAAGCTTTCTCATTTCACAGATGTGTGGTTTTATTTCAGCACACAGTGAGAAAGAGAAGAAGTGAAACAGAAAGGTGGATAAAGACAAAGAGGAAAAAAGGAAAGCGAGAGTAAAAAGGCAGGAGAAATATCACTGCACTGGGTGCAGAAACAAGGGTTTGTGTGCTAAGGTGCATGTATATGCAAACAGAGCGTGTGTGTGTGTGCGTGCGCGCACTCATGTAAGTGCGACTTACATCTCAGTAATGGTTTCAGGCAGGTTGGTGGGGATTTCTGTCAAACCCTTCCCTCTGCAGTCGACAATGTTGTTACTGCAGGTGCATGACTCTGGGCACTGTAGCACGCTGCAGGAGGAAGATGATGATGACTGGTGACCTTCACAGAGACAGAGGGTCGATATTAGTAATTTATAATAGTTGTGCTTAGAGGGAAAAAAAATCAAAGGCAAAGAATATCAAAGCTGGTACGATCCAGTGAAGAAAATCCAGGCATGTAACAACACCCAGGCAACAAGATGTTCAGGTGAGAGAGAGGAACTGTTTCTAAAATTAAAAGTGACCTTGTCTTTCTATGTTGCTGTATCTGACTTTGTGCTTCTTCATATAAAGCAGAAATTCTGCTCATCAGTGAGTGCATTGCTTAGAGCCAAGCCATGCATTGGAAGATGAATACTTGCCTTCGTCCCATTCTTGAAAAGCATGAGCAAGACAGCAAGGAAAAGCAAACGAGACAAAGCAAAGAGGGATTTGCAAATGTAACCAACGAGGAGAAGTAAGATGTAGAAGAAGTAGTTAAGGAAAGAAGTCTCTAAAATAAGCATACCTGTGCAGACAAATTCTTTCTTCTGCACCTCAGCCACATTGTGCCCCCTCAGGTGTGGTGGGGCCATGCATTGCGTGTAGAGACCCAGACGGGGGCGTTGTCGCAGCCACTCTGACAGCCAGGCCACGTGGCAATCGCACTGCAGGTTGTTGGAATGCAGACGACTGTGGAGGGAGAAGAGATGATCACAGGTAGGAGGAAAACCGACAAGTGGTAGGAACAGAGAAAAGAGAAATAACAGATTTAAGAATGGTGAGGGAAAGTACATCTCTATCTGTCAATTTTACAAACAAGAGACAATGAGAGGAAGACTCTTCCTCGAGGCAGTGATGTGTAGAAATCGCTCTGCGTGTGCCACTTACAAGGTCCTGAGCTTCGGCATGTGGTTGAAACTGGCCACAGAGAGGCGGCTGATGTTGTTGTTGTTGAGGGTGCTGAGGAGGGAGAAGAGCAGAAAATAACAAATCTTATAGATGTGGACTCTTTCACAAACACAGGAGTGTTGTACACAGAAAAAGACTCAGTCAGCACAGCAGGGAATGGCAACCATCCTTCTTGATGCCAGGTAATAAAAGTCATTTTAAAATCTGTGAGCAGTGAATCGTTAAAATTCAAATATTGTTAAATTCTATCACACAGTAAAAACTTCTGGTTCCATCTGTCACCAAAGAAAAATCTTGTTGCACACTAGCATTATGGCAGTAGTTTTAGGTCCTGTGAGGAACTGGCAAATTGTGTTTTCTGACAAAAAATCTCATATGTGAGGCTGTTTTTTGCAGGTGAAATTATGATATATAGGTATGATGCATTTGTCAGCCCACCAAATAGGACTACCAGAAACCATGAGTTAAATACCACTCAACAATAATCTTTGCTGTAGAAAACGGAAAAAACATAAAGTTTTTAACGGCCTTGTTGTTGGCCATATCTTTCCCAGCGTTGGTTCCAGACATTCAAATGATGAAATAAAAAAGCTTTACGCTGATCATTTGGTTTGCTTTTGCAGCTCAGAAAGACGGATCAATAATAATTTCAGTCGGTTTCATAACAAGCTTAAAAATCCTCACAGTAGCTTTCATTTGTTCAAAAATACAAAGTACAAATGATATTAGCACAGTGAGAGGAAAGTAGAAACCAATAAGTGTTTTGTTGTCTTTTACCAACACTGCACCCAAAAGACAAAACGAAGACATTAAAAAACAAAAACGAGAGAATTCAGTTTAAATGGACAAAAACAGAATGAATCAAAGCTAGATGGTTGTGTATTGTTAGGACCAACACAGTTCTTAAGTGATCATTTCTGCTTTAAACTGAGCTTTTTGAAAACAGAGAATTTCTCTGACCATTTTATAATTCATGAAACAATAATATAAAAAATGTATCACACTTCAAATTATGTGCATCCAGTGGGAAACTAGGGAAACTGCAGATCTAGTTTTTCAGCATTCTTGCTACTCTTTTTCATCTTTTTACAAACACAGTAAATCATCTGTTATTCAATGCTGTGTTTTAATCACTTTAATTGTTTTTCCTTTAGAAGAATATTGATTAGCTCTAAAGCCTAAAACGTTTGAATTTGCTCCTCAAATGGAGGGTAAAAAAAAAAGAATAATCACTTTCTACATCAACACGCTTTCTGTTCAGTCTGACTGCAGTCATAAGATAGCAATGCTGTGTAAGAAGGCATTCCTGAATATATCAAAACTGTCCTTTTGGAAAACACTGCCTTTTAAAGGTCAAAGAGGATATTAGCGGCTCCTTTTCCCACTGCTGTTTGTGCTCATCCTTCACACAAAGCGCTGCTGTTGTTAGCAGGGTGACTGAATAAACAGGTACTCACAGCACTTCCAGGTCACGTAATGCTCGGAAAGCTCCATCCTCAATACAGCTGATGTGGTTGTAGTCTAACTGGCTGCAGATATAAACACACAAGAGAAAAAAAAGAAGCTGTGCTAAAATGTTAAGGTATGTTGAAGAATATCTTCAGGTGAAATTCAAGCCAAACACACAGCTTCAAAGGAAAATATTTCACACTCCCCCTGGAAGACTCTTTAACAACCTCTCTCCGGCTCTGCTTTAGTTCCATCTCCTGAGCTTGTTGTTCCTCAGTGATGCCAACATATTCATGTCTGTTTGGGTCCCTGTTTCCTGCTCTTTTCTCCTTTCTATCTAATTTGTATGCTCTGCTTTTAACCACCCCCCAACCCAACCCATCCAACCCACCCAACCCACCCCTTTTTTCAGAATCGCTTTGGTGAAACAATTTAATTAAGACATAAGGACAGTAAATCATGTGCTGTTACTTGCATGCTAATGCTCACACAAAAAACACTTACACACACACACACACACACACACACACACTGCCCTGTCCTTTTATGATAATTGCACGGCATTTCACAGAAATTATCTGATGTGGAAGGAAAAAATAGGATGCAGCAAAATTCTTGAAAGAAATCCATATACTGAGAATTACTGCTGGGTAATTACGCTACCTGAAAAATGGCCCACAATTATCCTCAATCATCATAACTATGACTGAGGCAAAACATGGAGGGAAAACAGCAGAAATGCCACATGACGTGACATTCGCAGCACACACAAACACACACACACACGCACACACATTTATACACATACGCACGGCTGCTAATGAGCAGCGCTGCCTGTCAATACGGCAAGCAGCAGGCACATGACATTTAACACAATGAAATATTGATGCATACCCTCATGGGGATTGCAAACACGCTGAAAAGGGAAGTGACTGATTGAAACACACACACACGACAGAAAGTGTTTGCAAAGTGCCACTTACAGGTTCTTGATCTCCACAGCTCCTCTGAAGGCTTTCCGTGGAACCCCCTGGATCTGGTTCTCACTGAGGTCCCTGAACACAAGAGAGAGAGAGAGAGAGAGAGAGAGAGAGAGAGAGAGAGAGAGAGAGCAAGAGAGAGAGATGTGTTTAGGATGGGGGAATGAGAAATAAGGTGGTAGAGAGCAACTAAGCTGTCCCGGATCCACTTGCTTTGCAGCACAAGAACTGGAAGTAATCACTAAAATCCAGCAGGGAGCTGCTTCAGAGGCAGACAAGATCATCTGCAAAACTGAGTTCCTTACACTAACACACACACACACACAAATATGCACACACACCTCTCCTTTACCAAATATAATCATCCATCTTTATTCATCTCTACTCACACAAAATATGTCCCCTCTGACAAACCTCCACGCATCTGTAGTCTGCGATTCAGTTGTCTGCTTTGAACAACCGTCCACCTCAGGTACATGAGGCTTTATCATGCTAAAACAAACTGTAGGGGGCACTAGTGTCCTCCCCTTTTCCCTTGGAGCTCTCTGTGCCTCCTCTCATCTCTCCCACTCATCTCTCCCCCGCCACCTCCACCCCTCCTTCCTCTGCTTTTAAGGAGTGAGTGACGGATGTATGTGTGTGTCTGTGTTTGAGAGTGAGCACTGGGGTTTGCAGAGATTTAATTTTCAGCCACTTTAACTAAGCTGTAGCTAGAAATAGAGCACAAAACAGAATTAAGAGCCCCAAATTTACCACAGTACGTGACACAAATGTGTGGACACACATCTTCATCTTTACACAATGTGAGCATGTAGATATCTTTAACAGTTGAAGCCCAATAACTACAGCTACTGCTGAAGCCAAACCTGAATGCATGTCACTGGTTGGTATAGCAACTTGTTTTAGTGAAGGTCACATACACACTTAAGTGCTGGAGGATAAACATAGAAAAATTAACAATAAGTGAGGTGTGTGTGAAGGACAATTATATCAATGCATACAAATATAAATAAAGTCATGTGGAGACTGAAGGATTGAATACATTTGCTGTGTATTAGAAAACAGTAGCTTTTGCAATATAAGGTCATTAAAAAGGTAAAAGTTATCTGTTGATCTAATGACTGCTCAGCTGTGTGTGTGTGTGTGTGTGTTTGTGTCAATCTGTCATTTCACATAGCCAGCACAGACCAAAACTTCCAGACAGACTCTTTGACCTTTCACCTCTGACCTTCCAGCTCTTGACCCCGACTGTGGCGCCGCAACCCCCATCATGCTAATCGGCTAACTGCTAATGCCGAGCAACATTCCTCACATTCCTGCGTGTGATCATATAATCGGAGCGGCAGGTATCATCCACCTCTTCCTCCTGACTTCACACCTGCTGCGCCTACACCTCAGGTGTTTGTTTAAAGACAATGTTTGAGGCTTCTGTGAGGAATTTTTCAGGATGGGTGAACTCCGGCAATCCCTGTGGACAAAGCTGTAGCTTTTATGTATTTTCTGATTTTTCATGTACATATGTAAGTTGTATTTTCAGACAAAAACCATCTCAGGGTCCTTTGGCATTAAAATGTGTCACCTGTTGTGAATAGTTTCAGTGGAAAAAGTAAGAACAATGACTCAACGTGACACAGGCAAAGAGCTAAAGCAGGCTATTGGCCTCTTGATCCACCTTTCCATCAATGTAGCTGTGTCCCTAATTTTTCTGATTCAGGCAAAATTTTTACTCTTGTATCTGATCCATTTCTGACAAAAAATTAGGCTCAATGCCCCCTCCTCTCTCAACATCCTTCAGTTGCCTTTTCAGAACACAACACATGGCAAGTCTGCTGAAGTAACAAGACAGAAGATTTCCCACACTAATAACGAAATCAACAGGTTTACTATCCCAATGACGAGCCTCATCTTATTCCTGCCACCTTTATTGGCCAATGAAAACCTCTTCCAGGCCCAACTCTGCTCATTACAACTGTTTGTTGTTGAAGTGAAATACAATGAAATAAAGTGCTTTAATTCAAAAATAGGCTGAAAATGATGCTGTTTTGATGCGTTACTTCCAGTCCCCCTCGATCTGCACTAGTCTTGATGCAAAGTGCTTCACAATTTTCAGACCTAAAAACTGAGCTGGGACGCAACAGAGCAAAGCCTGTGGCGGTTAATCAGCTCCTGTCTTGTGACAAAGCGGAGACGGACTGGCCACAGAAATGTTTTGCAGAAATGTCTTATTAGAATTATAATAAGTCAGATTCACCTTAAAATTCCATAAAAATTGTCTTATTTTAAAATATTCAAAGACAAAAATGAGACCTGAGTCCTGCAATGAGTTAAAGAATCTGCTAATGGGGTATTCAAAAAAAATCCTGTACAGTGTGCAACTGCAGGGACACACTGATACACACACACACACCAAAAAAAAGGAATGTTTACATTTCAGTGCCCTCTGATGCTGAAATCAATCACCCTGATCCCAGAATAAGAATAAAGACCAGAGGAAAATAAAATAAAAGCTTCACTCTTTCTGTTTTACACAACACAAACACCCATGTGCTACACACGTGCACAGACACACACACTCACAGCGGCTGGTCTAAATCAAATAGAGTGTATCCTGATACTGTTTTTACAGGATCAGGGGGGTTTGGAAAACAGCCGTGCTCCTTCGTCCACTGGAAGTCTAAAACCAAATAAATAGTCTGAAAGTGCTCCTCAACCCTGCGCAAACACACACATGTCCACACAAACACACACACCACACACACACACACACACACACACACACACACACACACACACACACACACACACACACACACACACACACACACACAGCAGCGCATTTAACTCACATCCCCAAGCCTGCCTATCAGATGAAGAAATCTGTAAAAATCTTGTGAAAGTGTAAAATCTGAGAAGTTGACAGTTTGACAGTTTGTGTGTCTGTGTTTGAGGCCGCACACAGACCTCTCTGTAAAATCAACCAGAGTGTGTTTACATGACTTAACAGTTTGGGGGTTTTTTGTCAGATGGGGTGGGGGTGGGGGGGGGCAAAAACTCAAAACACTCCACACATTTACAGTAATGCAGCTACAGTACGCACCACGAGAAGCTCATGTCTTAAAGTGAACGTTTCATGAGAAACGTGAAGTCAATATGAACAGTTTGTGTGTGTATGTGTGTGTGTGTGTGTGTGTGTGTGTGTGTGTGTGTGTGTGTGTGTGTGTGTGTGTGTGCGCTGACATAGACATTTATCTTCTGATGCACTGAGATGATTGGAAATTGATTTTCCCACTCTTGAGTCGCTGTGATCTACGGCAATAAAAAGAGAGCACACACACACACGCACATACAAACACGCTGACACACTCATGTTCCCAGGCAGAGTCCTTGCATACAGCCGTGATTGGCAGCTCAGTTTGGTGCTGGACTCTTAAGGAAGTGCAGGAGGCCACTCTAAACCCTCTTCATCACTCAGACCACCAGAAAGAGAGAGAGCGTGTGAATAGTAAGTTTCACCACGATGAGGAAATTGACTTCTCAGGACTTAAGAGAGGATTTTCTTCTTCAGTCTGAAGCCAAGGCACCTGATTCAATTTCATCCATAGTGGAATCATTTGGTAGAAGTCCTGCTCACCACTGCCCCTCTCTTTCTCTTAATAAACTTCCTTTGCTTTCTCTCTGTCGCGGTCTCCTTTTCTCTCTTTCTTCTGTTACTCAGAGATGTTCTTGTTTTCAGACTTCCCCCAGGTTTAACCCCTCACCTCTGCCCCTGTGCCTAAACTGAGAGGTTAGGTTCATTAAAACAGGCTCCTGCTGAGCCCAGCATGTGTGTGTGTGCGTGTGTGTGTCTGTTTGAAGGCGCCGGAGGTATTAAATGCGCACAGGAACTATATCATGCTGCTAAGTTAACCCTCTGCTGCACAGCAGAGGGTTAACGGACACACAGTCATGCTGCAGTGACATGAAACAGCAGCACACACTCTTCATTAAGTGTCTTAAGATGTTGTATCATTACTACTTTAACTTCTATGCTGCCCAGTTGTTCATTTTGGACCTTTATTAGTCTGCAAAATACATCCAAAACAGCATTTTGTTCACATTACTAAGTGTCAGAAACAACATGTCTGTGTTTTAGTGCTGACCATGCTTGCTTTAAACAGAGCTGCTGGCATACAAGATGAGTGTTTTCTTGTTGAACAGGTGGCATTTATGATCAAATAACTTTTTTATGACAGCTCAGCTGTCTGATAACAGAAACAGATTTAGTTTTACTCAAACCGACTTAAAAACACTCATTAAATTTGTTCGCATCCAGCAGGAAGCGTTGGAACAGGGATTTAACAAGCCGAGGCTCGGCAGAGTGATGAGGTTGTGTCCCGAGCAGATGTCGACTGCGACACACATGCTTATTGTTGGGCAACCAATTGAAGTGAAAAAGAAGGAGGTTTAGCAGTTTTCGTATTGCTTTGGTGATTCACTGCAGATTTACATTTTTGTGGAAACACTAGTAAAACAGAAACATACTTTGTGCTCTCAACAATTTCAGATAGAGTCCAAAATCTGCAGAGGTCCTTTCCTTGACCGTCTGACCCTCTTTGTCTGTTTTTCTCACTTTTGGTGGCCCATAATGTGTGTGTGTGTGTGTGTGTGTGTGTGTGTGTGTGTGTGTGTGTGTGTGTGTGTGTGTGTGTGTGGCAGAGTCAGGTCTCCAGTGTTAAGAGCTTAGTGCTGCTTTTCTAAAGGCTCTTTTCACACAGAGAGAAGCTTTTGACGCCCTGCGTGTCTAAGAAGACCTGGGCATGAAAGAGCAGCACTCAATTCTCACACATGAACCCCTCAACCACTCCACAAACACACAGACACGGACACACACAGAGACACACACACACACACACTGGGCACATACACTTTCTCCCTTACTGTTTTACAGTTTCTGAACCTCTTTTGTTTGTGCCGTGCTGCCACAAGATTCTTCCCAGCTCCAGCAAACTAAGAGTTCCAGTGGATGCATGAGAAAGTGTGTGTGTGTGTGTGTGTGTGTGTGTGTGTGTGTGTGTGTGTGTGTGTGTGTGTGTGTGTGTGTGTGTGTGTGTGCGTGTGTGCGTGTTTGCGTGTGTGCGTGTGTGCGTGTGTGCGTGTGCGCATGACTTAGAGAGAGCGAGAGGGGCAAGGTTTGGGCAAGAGTTGGCAGAGCAGTAAACTAATCATCTTGTTCAAATCCCTTTCGGAGACCTTAATCCTATTAAGTATAAGAATGTGTGAATGAACAGGACAAAGCTGAAAAGAATCAAAAAGTAAAAGGGAAGAAGGAAGAGGAAGTGAGAGAAAGAGGGATAGATAGAGGAAGAGTCTGGATGGAGGAGTAAAATAAGACACTCAGGACAGGATGGATATGGGAAAGTGAAATTTAACATGATGCTACATTGCTCCCTCCTTTTGAACTATATTAAAATGATATGTGTTGATTTCTGTTAGTGTGTGTCATTTGCTTATTTGTGAAGTAATGCCATGAAGTGGACCCCCAAAGATCAGACTTCTGTCAGCAATTAGCAGGAAAAAGAGACCTGAAGAAAAGAGAGGAGATGAGGGAGGAGAGGAGGCATGTTGAAGACAATGCAGAGGATTATTGAACACGCTGGGCCACAACTGGCACCTGGGAGAGGAATGTGTGTGTGTGTGTGTGTGTGTGTGTGTGTGTGTGTGTGTGTGTGTGTGTGTGTGACTCATCTTGTTTCTGATTTTAAAGTGAGTCTTGGGTGGCAGAATTTTAAAGTTAAAAGGAAAAAAATCTACAAACTCTCATGGGTAACTGATCAAGACAGCAAGTAATTATGCAGAATCACACAGCCCCTCTCTCTCTCTCTCTCTCTCTCTCTCTCTCTCACACACACACACACACACAACCTTGTTTCTCTTCAGTAGCACTCCTCTGAACTAATATTGACTTTGCTTGTGAATGACAGATCTGCAGTCGTCCTCCTTTCCCTCCTCTCCTCCTCTCTTATTGTCTGCCTCCCTTATTCGCCATCACGCCTCACACACATACTTTAAATGCCAGGTAAGGTGGTTGCTATGGTTACCTGACTAGGGTGGACACCTAGGAGACACTTTGACTTGACAGAGAGGATGTCCCTTGTGTGTGTGTGTGTGTGTGTGTGTGTGTGTGTGTGTGTGTGTGTGTGTGTGTGTGTGTGTGTGTGTGTGTGTGTGTGTGTGTGTGTGTGTAAAGTGTGCCTGTCTGGATACAGGGAAAGCAATCTGTCAAAAAGCCTGGTGTGAGTTTGCATGTGTAACCTCGAGGAGTTGTATCATTGCACCAAAGCGCTCACTTCACAAAAGCTTCTTGTGGTAACAGTTTTGTTATTTCTGCTGCTTTGCTCAGGAACTCTGATTTTGCAATGTGTTTTCCTCTGAACACAGACCAGGAGAGCCAAGATGATTGCTTTGGTAGAAACGCAACAGTCTGCCCACTGATTTCTGACATAAATAGATCCAACTTTCTCCATTCAGGCACTGAGCGCTGTGGAGTGAGCTGCTAGCAAAGCCACACACACTTCTAACACAAGCTTTCTGTTACTGAGGGAGCAACAACAGAAGTTTGTATCACATCGACAAAGTGAGATTAGCACTGAGAAATAACAGTGTGTGTGTGTGTGTGTGTGTGTGTGTGTGTGTGTGTGTGTGTGTGTGTGTGTGTGTGTGTGTGTGTGTGTGTAAAAGCAGACTGATTACGTTGCTTTCCAGCCCAGGAACAGATTAGTCAGCGGTCTGAGACCATGACATCACCAGTAATGTTTACACGTGTAATTATAGACAAGTGAGGAATACATCTGTTGAAAACACACACACACACACACAAACACACCATGGAGAAATGCACAGCGGCTTGCAGTAATACAGTAATTGCATATGAGGAGAGCTGAGAAGCACTTAGTGAATGGGGACGTGGTTTGCCCTGCAAACATCTGAAGATGATATTTTGAAGCTGCATCAACAGAAAAATCCCATCATGCTGTGCACCTGTCCACTGCCCACTCTAATGCTTGAAAAACTTTGCTCTTCATGACTCTCTGCAACACGGTAGAAGTTGAAGTTGTCGAGACACACAGACACACACACCCACACACCCACACACACACTGAATGCAGAAAGTCAGTGGCACCCTAAAACTGGTCCTAATCATAGACTGTATAAAATACGGACATAGTCTCCGTGATGTCACCTCTGTTCCTGATACAGTCGAATGAAGCCAGTAATTGGACAGGGCCATCTTGGATATGACGCAGACTTTGAGCTTCTTTTCTGACAGCTATTGGGTGCCCATCAGTCATGTGAGCTGAGATGAGCCTCTGATTGGATAAACCCATTCTCCTAATATCTAATAAAATGCAGAGTTAGAGAAAAATTCACTCACCGTAAAGTGTGTGCCAATTCCAAAATTAGCGTTTCAGACCCAAACTATTTTTTAAACCAGGCTGTGAATATGCTTTTTAATGCCGTAAAAATCTATTTTTTTGGCTTGGTGTATACGTGACTTCTGGTCTTTCTGCAGCCAGCCTCTAGCGGATTCTCAATGAACAGCAACTTTTAGCACTTCCGCATAGGCGTAGTTTTTCTCTACCAGATGTTGCCCTTTGGTCCTAATAGCTTGATTTATTAATGACAAAGCATCAATGCTTTATAAAACCGAAAAATTTAGACTACAGTAAGCACATTTGTTTGGAAAAATAAAAGACGGAGGTCTACTGCCCCTGTCTTTTGACAGAAGGGATTTTTTTTATGAAAGTCTAATAATATTTCCGTTTTACTATAATATTAGGTTTTGAAAATATGCAAAATTTTGAAGTACTGCTCAATTTGTAGTTATTTAATGCATTAAATACTTGATTCTGATTGGCGAGAACCCAACATTATTGGTGATTAATTCTCAACGGCAAAAGTATTTTAAAGGACACCCTTTTTATACATAACAGATCAGATTAGTCCTCAGGAAGGAGTCAGGCATATTTTACCCTATGCCCACTGGCAGTTAAAATATTAGTCAACATCTCAGACTGGTCTTGAGAGTCTAAAGGCAGCTTAGAGCAGCATGAGGTGCCTCCCTGAGTCTTCAGAGTGAGACAAGACCCTTCCAGTTTGAGTCAAAGGTCCAGCTCACTCTGTCTGGATCGTAACTTGCTGAACCACCCATCCCCTATACATTATCCCATCCATAGACTCTGAATCACACAGTGATGGTCTAGCACTGCACCTACTGGCCATGTTTTCTGCAATATTTACCAATAAGCTTTGCAACTAGCTCATTTTGGAAAAAGTCTGTCTAAAAAAATCACACTTGAAATGCAACAATTAGAGAGTAAAAAGTCCATTCTTTTTCCATCAACAACAAAGTTGAGGAAAACATTAAGTTCTCACTCTGTTATGAACACACACCAGCCACACACACTCAAACACAGACACTCACCGGCCATTTTATTAGGCACACCTGTCCAACTGATCGTTATTGCAAATTTCTAATCAGCCAATCACATGGCAGCAACTCAATGCATTTAGGCATGTAGACATGGTCAAGATGATCTGCTGCAGGTCAAACCAAGCATCAGAATGGGGAAAAAAGTGTTTTAAGTGACTTTGAACGTGGCATGGTTGTTGGTGCCAGAAGGGCTGGTCTGAGTATTTCAGAAACTGATGATCTACTGAGATTTTCAGGCACAACCATCTCTAGGTGTTACAGAGAATGGTCTGAGAAAGAGAAGATATCCAGTGAGCTGCAGTTCTGTGGGCGAAAATGCCTTGTTGATGCCAGAGGTCAGAGGAGAATGGCCAGACTGGTTCGAGCTGATAAAAAGGCAACAGTAACTCAAATAACCACTCGCTACAACCGAGGTATGCAGAAGAGCATCTCTGAATGCACAACACGTTGAACCTTGAGGCAGATGGGCTACAGCAGCAGAAGACCACACCAGGTGCCACTCCTGTAAGCTAAGAACAGGAAACTGAGGCTACAATTCGCACAGGCTCACCAAAATTGGACAATAGAAGATCGCAAAAATGTTGCCTGTCCTGATGAGTCTAGATTTGTGCTGCAACATTCGGATGATAGGGTCAGAATTTGTCATCAACAACATGAAAGCATGGGTCCATCCTGCCTTGTATCAACAGTTCAGGCTGCTGGTGGTGGTGTAACGGTGTGGGGGATATTTTCTTGGCACACTTTGGGCCCCTTAGTACCAACTGAGCATCGTTTCAACGCCATAACCTACCTGAGTATTGTTGCTGACCATGTCCATCCCTTTATGCCCACAGTGTACCCATCTTCTGATGGTTACTTCCAGCAGGATAAAGCACCATGTCATAAAGCTTGAATCATCTCAGACTGGTTTCTTGAACATGACAATGAGTTCACTGTACTCAAATGGCCTCCACAGTCACCAGATCTCAGTCCAATAGAGCACCTTTGGGATGTGGTGGAACGGGAGATTCGCATCATGGATGTACAGCCGACAAATCTGCAGCAACTGCATGATGCTATCATGTCAATATGGACCAAACTCTCTGAGGAATGTTTCCAGTACCTTGTTGAATCTTTGCCACGAAGGATTAAGGCAGTTCTGAAGGCAAAAGGGGTCCAACCTGGTACTAGCAAGGTGTACCTAATAAAGTGGCCGGTGAGTGTATACCAGATATGCACACACACAATCAGAAATCCACAGAGAAGAAGGAGGCAGAAGTCAGAGTTAGGGGCCTGCACCAAGCAGTTGTGGGTCTGATTGTGTGCCCTGCTCAAGGGCACCTTGGCAGTGCCTAGGAAGTAAACTGGCACCTCTCCATCTACCAGTCCAAGCCTCAAAACATACCACACTGCTGCTTAAATCCTAGGCCAAGTCACTATTAACTGAATTCCTGCCGCTCAAGATAGTATATGCCCTTTCCCTTGAATTCCACTGCTTTAAATTGAGTATCTTTAAATGGTTGGTCATTAAGACAGCAAATGTATTTTCCTGACAATGACCAGTATTGATTAACAAAGTAAATAACTCATTAATCCAAAATAAAACTAACCGTCTTCTGCTTCTGGTGGGTGGCATTCTAACTCCTTTCACGAAACAGATACAACATAACAAAAACCTTTTCCTTTTGATTGTCTTCATGCATTGGTCTTAAATTCTGATTTATTTATTTTTTTGTTAATATCGGGACGTCCCTAATTCAACCAACAAATTTCACATTAAGCACCACCTGTTGGTTGGAGTCTTATTTAGATGCTCTTTGGCCTCCCAGAGAGCACCAAAAGCGAAAGTGGTAAGTACCACCCAAAGATTTGATTCTTTGTACCCTCTCTTGATATTTTGAGCACATGAACTTGTGAGTTCTTGGTCAAATTTAAAACCCTCCATGGATTTCCTCCAGTCAATACTTCACTTTTCATTTAACGGTTCTCCCTCACACAGCTTGACTTAAACTGCCTTCACTCTTTCTGTTTCTCTCCTCTTTTCACCTCTTTCTCTCTCTTTCTTGCCCCCTCTCGCCTGCACCCTCTCCACCCTCCACTGCTCTCCTCTGCCCTGTTCCCTGTGTAATGAGTCTAATCCATCAGCCAGACAGTATTAATCGTATTCCGATAGCAGTGTGTTCACTTGCTGCTCGCTGCTGTCTCCGTCTCTACGAGTCAATAACCCCGGCTCTAACACCTACACTCTGCCTATGACAGATAGGCTGTGTGTATGTGTGTTTGTGTGTGTGTGTGAATTTTAAAACCAGCTCAGCACTACGACCAAATTTATTACAGCCTTCGCCTGGAAGGGCCTCCAAAACACACACAAGATGTAGACACAGACACACACAGCACAGCTAAAATGACCACCGCTGGACATGCTGCCAGACCACTCAGTGACCACAAGCTGTTGGTCAGTGACATCATATCCTTTTCCTGTTTGCCTCTTACATTGCCTTACAACAATAAATAGAAGAGATGAATCGAAAGTGACAGCGCATGGACATAAGTCTGGCTACAAGTGCGTGTGTCTGCATGCTTTGGCCAGGTCAGAAAGTTTTCACCCACGTCTCTGACCTGATCTGCCTCAAACTCCATGACCCAGTAAGCTGCAGCAGTCTCCTCCCTTTTCATCTGCCTCCTTACCATTAGGAAAAAAAAAACAACACACTCCTAATGCAGGATAACCTATCAATCTGGCGCTCAACGATCCTTTGTCACTTTACAGAGTTTGCTTTCCCATCTATTTTTTACCCCCACAATTGGCTTCATCCATCAATTGCTGCACCATTCTCCTAATCGCTCAATCACTGCATCACGCTTTTCATCCATCAATCATTCATTTCTTTTATTCATCTGCTGTCAAACCTTGGGTAAAACATTTATGTGTGAGTCTGGTTTATGCTGTAAAATGAAATTCATGAAAAGTTAACAGCCCATCTGCTTTTCCCTTGCATCTTAATGCAGTAAACAAACAACCGGAGAAAAACATCAGGAAACAAACAACTAAACAGCTCATAAACAATTGATCAGCTCTGAAATAAGGAGGTCAGGTTTTTTCCTCTCACATCATTTTCAGTTTGATTGACATCTCTGAGGAGACAGTGTGTGGTCGAGAAGAGTGTGTTTGAACACAAGAAGAGATTGGTTATGTAGTTAGTGGAAAGAGGGACAAAATAAGCTTGTGTGTGTGTGTGTGTGTGTGTGTGTGTGTGTGTGTGTGTGTGTGTGTGTGTGTGTGTGTGTGTGTGTCTGCCCATGCAAGGAGCAGAAGAGTGCTGAAGTGGCGATGGCTTACTCATTCTGGTGTCATTATTCACAGTTTACAAACCATGACAAGACAGGCTGACACACACACACACACACACACACACACACACACACACACACACACACACACACACACACACACACACACACACACACACACCTCTTCTTAATTTCGCCCTGTGTGCGGTTTTGTCTTTCCTGTTCTGTGTTTACCCAGCAGCTCTGAATGACATGCTGACAAGGTCTCCTCATGCAGAAACACACACCCACACATACTTAGACAGACAGACAGACAGACAGACAGACAGACAGACAGACAGACAGACAGACAGACAGACAGACAGTTTTTAAAGGGACTGACATACTATAATCTCTGCCTTGTTGCTGCTTTGTGATGTCTTGAACACTTCATTCCTGTACTTTATGTGAAGCATTAGGTGGTCTGTGTTGATGTTAGGAACACAAAGTGCAGAAGTTTGACATTAAGTTCTGCATCTTGAGTCTTTTTCATGCTTAGGTTCAGTCTACAAAAAACAGTCTGGTTAATGTTTGCATGGTTTGAACCCTATGCCAATAAAATAAACATGTCATCCTCATGCTACCACTCAGTCTTGACTTTCTCTTTAAACTAAAGACACAATGTTTCCTTACTGTCAGCCAGCTGCTGTCAATGTCAAAACACAAGCACTGAAACATTCATCATGCTTTAAAGGCTGTAGATGTATACACAATTTTCTGCTTCTGCTGCTTTATGTTAAGACTAAGATTATTGCTTCCTTTGTCTTTATGATAGGATGGGCAGTAATACATCTGAGCTAGAGCTTCAGTCACCATTTAATCTCAGATAGTAACCTAATCAACTGCCACACACTTAACCATTTTAAGCCTGATTTAGAGCCTGATATGTCAGAAAATCCTCGAGTGAGCAGTGACAATACAACTATTTCACTACTCCTGACTGCATCCAAGCCATAAAGGGATTAACCCTTCAAAAATCACCACAAAAATCTAAACAGAGTTAAGTATTTTTATTTAACTTCTTTTCCATCTTACCAAAACTCTTAACCAAAGAAAATGTTGATTACCATTAAAGAAAAAAAAGGATTATGGATCATTCAAGAAAATATTCCTCACTTCCTCTTTGGAGTGTAAATTTTGAGAGGTTGTTTACAAAAGGATGCTGAACACTTCTATGATGACCTATTGACTTATTTTTGGGCTCAAGGACTTCACCATAGCATATGTTAGTTCTTCCCACCAAGTTTAACTTTACCGTTACTGCACTGTAACTGTTACACAGTTTACTTTCATATAGTTGTCTCAGATTTAAACCTGTTTTTGTTGTTCTTTCTCTATTTTCCTCTGTGAATTCAATGATTTTAATGTCATTTTATCTAATGTTTTAATTTCTTGGGTGAAGCATTATGACTATAGAGAAAAAACTTGCCTTGCCTTTGAGATTAATAACTGTCTATTTCAGTTTCATCTTAAAAAAAGTGGATTGCAGCAGTTAAGGGTCATTTTCGAAGTTTATTTTTACCAACATTTGATCCGTTCTTCAATATAATACACAATATTTCCAGCCTACTTTAAAACAGGAGAATCTAATCTTTCAAAAGTCACAACGAGGGAGAACAAGGTTGTCATCATTGGTTCAAGAAGCAGAAAGGCGGATCGCATTACTCCCATTTTGCTCTTTCAGTGTGTGTGTGTGTGTGTGTGTGTGTGTGTGTGTGTGTGTGTGTTCTAGAGACAGAAAGTGTTTCCTCCCCTGGGGGCTTTCACTTGAACTCAGTGTGAAAATGAACTTCTTGTCAATCGTCTACTCGGGCCTGTTTAGGGAAATGAGGGCTTCATCAGTCAGCCACTGCAGTTTACAGTGTGTGACCTGACACCTGCACCATGCTTTCAGCCCAGAGAGAGGGAGGGAGAGGGGAGGAAAGAGAGGAGGGGGCAAGGAGGGGGAGAAAAATGGAAGAACATCAACAGCCATCAGAACGAGATCCAAACACAGATAAGAAAGAAACAAATTGGCAGAAAAGACAATATTTCAGCTTTCTTTTTTATCACTTCTCTTATCTCTCCCTTTCTGTTTTGCTCCAAATCTCTTCAAGATGTCCGCAGACCTCCTCTCTCCTCCTCCTCTGTTTGCCTGCTCCTGGCAATTGCAGGCTAGCTGAAATATTCCTCTTCAAATAGTTTCTCTCTGTCAATGTTGTCTTTCTTTCTTTCACCACCATGGAGGCTCGGGTCACACACACTTGTCACTCTGGACCAGCTGTCTTGCACCATCTGTCCACTGTCCACCACAGACACACACACACACAGACACAGACACAGACACACACACACACACTCACACACACAAAGCTGCAACCCTGGCGCTAAAATGTGGCAGTTACTTGCAAAGACACAAATGCTTAAGAACAATTTATGTTTATTGGGCTGTGTCAGAATAAACAGAATATCCAACAATGATCGGAGACAGACAAAGAGCAAGAGGCTGAGAGGCGAAAAAGAGGGAAAGAGAAAAAACGAAAGCAAACACTTTCAAACAAAAGCTGAGATCCATTTCCACATGGCCAACAGTGAATATGAGAAGTCAAGCATAATCTGGACCACTCCAGCGCTGTCTTGATTGGCTGATGAGGCTTTTTGTGTGTTTGTGGTGCATTTGACCTAAACACCATATGTGTTGAAGAGAGCAGGATAACTGTGTGTGTGTGTGTGTGTGTGTGTGTGTGTGTGTGTGTGTGTGTGTGTGTGTGTGTGTGTGTGTGTGCGTGCACTCTCTACATTCCTATGAGCAGTGGGCTGGAAAGACAGGCCATGAAAGCAAACAGTGTTGGCTATTAAGTCTTCTGGACATCAGCCAGACAACACACACGCATACACACATGCAAATACACGTGTGCATGAATACACATACATTTAAGTTCACCATAATGACATCACAAAAGAACACGCTCAGTATTGGTGGCTGGATTTGCAGGGATTTATTCATAGCGATAACACATTCATCACAAAAGCTAATTACAAAGTTCTCTTGATTTTCACTTAATCAAGTGAAAAGTTCAGATTTTTCTGTCAGCAGACTTCAGCTGAGTTCAGACCGGAGCGAAGCCGCTGTTCCATTTACCCACCACAGCCTGTCTGTCTGAAACATGAACCACTAAGCTACAATGAGCACCAACTTTAAATATAGAGAATATGTACAGGTCATAGCTTGATGACTAGCTTTAAACAGGAAACATTCCAGTTGAGGCGACACAGGGGGCGCTGTGTGGGCAACAAAACCAACACATCACTTCCTGTTTGAAGCGTCGCTGCAAACTAAATTAGATTAGCAGGGTGTATGAGTGTGTGTTTGAGGGTGCAACGGGAGTGTCATATTAGTTGGTAATGCAACGAACAGCTGTGACTATCTCTCTCTCTCTGTCTCGCGCACACACACACACATACACACACACACACACACACACACACACACACACACGAATTGATAAATACAATACCAAAGTCCAGTCCTGACCTCTAACAGACTGACTGACATGGAGACTGTTTGCATGCATATGCATGTGTGTGCATGTCCGGATGTGTGTGTGTGTGTGTGTGTGTGTGTGTTTGTATGCACTGAAATTGCACACCAGTGGCACAGCTCTGAGTGTGTGTGTAATGGAAGAAGTGGACTGATGTAATGAGGCTGTAATAAGGCTGAAGCTTAATCCTAGTGAAGACAGACATAGACCTCTCACCCCTGCCTGCAAACACTGACACACACATACACACACACACACAAAGAAGTACACACACACACAAGCAAACACAAACTTTATTTTTCCTTTTTCATACCTGCTGTACCTACATCGTAACCTCCCTCATCCTGCACTTTTTCCTGACTTCCACACTTTTAAAGTCTTCCCTGTCTACTGTTCCACCACCCGTTCCCCGATATCCTGTTTTCTTTCTTCTTAACCCCCCCCCCCATACCCACACCCACACACTCACAATCTTTCAAGATTTTGATTTTCTGTCTTCTTTTTGTCCATGTTTTATTTTTCACTCCTCATAATACTTGCCTCATCTCTCTACTGTCTCCCTTCCTCTGTCCCTTTCCCTGACTCTAAGTGAGTTTCAAAGATGTATGTGCTTCCTTGAAGTCTTCAGATTCAACAAGGTTACAAACTACCAACTAACCTGCACACAGACACATCAGAGCAGTGCTCTTTAGAGTTCCTGTGAAGAACTTAATCTGTGCTCGTTTCGGCATCCCTCCTTGACCAATCCTTTAAATGTACAATTTTTATAATTGTGAAATGTATCACGAATCAAGAATCTTTGCTGTGTAAAATGTAAAATACAATCAAACAAGCAAACAAAAAGCTTTTCGGACATTTCACTCCTTTGTCTGGCACCTACCCCCCAAATGCTTTTATAAGCATTGAAAAAAATAATGATACAGAATAGATTAAACTTGCTTTTGAAGACCATGTATAGACATCTATATTGATTCCAGTCTGTTTTATATCCAGTAAAAAACTCCTCACAGGAGTTCAAAGGAAAAACTCCTGTTGTTCCCTCCAAGTCAGGGACTATTTCAGGCTGCAGACACACTCTTTAAACTGAAACATACCAACCTGAGATGGCTGAAGCCGGCTTGAGCTTCAACAAAGAGAAAGTTTCTGGAGGTATTTATTCAACTTTCTACTTGGATCTGGCAATTCATATATCTTCAAAATATGTTTAAAATAGACTAATTTTAAATTTGACTTTAATTACAGCAGCTTCTTAGTTCAGTTTTATGTCTGGTCTTTCCCCTGAAGATGACACAAAATACAAAAAATAACTTGAGAAATTTTGACAAGAGATCAACGGCCATGACCGTTTATGTTGTCTGTTACTTGACAACTGTTCAGCCACTTAAACATCAATCGGGGGAATTATTAAATGATCCACATCAGCAGAAAAAACTTTGTGATTTAAGTCTGAAAGTAACATAGAATTAAGATAAATGTATCCTCTCTTTTGGAACTGAGTCAGTGATGTGATTAATGTTTCCAGCGGGGGTTTGCTCGGAATAAACAAGAGAGCCACCCTGGCAAACAACAGACACAAGGGCTTGCAGGGCTGCCAGGTTTTAAAATTGGGGAAACTGGGCAATATGTCTACATTTGGTGAAATATAATTTACAGGATGGTTTGACCATTTCGAAAATTATTTATTTTGACTGTACTGAAAAACCTTGAAAGGCTTGTAAACCCACAGATACTACAACTACAGCATCAGGAAATACAAAAAAAGCCCAGTCGCTGGTTTAGAGACCGTTTGATTGACACTGGATCTGCGGGTTGCTGAAATGACAGCTTGCAAGAGGAAGAAAAAAAAAACCTTAAGATCTGCACTCAAATGTAGCACAGAGCACTTTCAAGGAAAATGGTGCAACTTTAACCACACTGGTTATTCTCTTTGTGCAAGTCGCAGTGAGCCTGTTAGCGTTGGTCTGGAGAGGCTGGCGTTGTGACATTGTTTCTCTTTGGGTCTCGGGAGGCCCTGGTTGAGGCCATAGTGAGGTGCTGGAGCGGGCCGCCTGACTCAAAAAGAAAGCACTCTAACTACTGACAGGCAGCACTTGAGACAGCCCCGGGAGAGCAGGGGTCCTACTGAGCTATTGTCCCCAACCACACAGGTTAACAAGACACTGCAGCAGCCTCTAACCTCTGTCTTTCATTCCTCCTGCACTCTGTCCTCACACACGCATAAAATACATGCTCCACCAAAACCTTTTATCTTTTTCATTTTTTTTCTCCCTCTCACTCAAGTTTCTCAGATAAAGAAGAAAAGACTGCAGCGAGGAAGAAAACGATATACAAGTAGGAAAACGAAGAAGCAATTACTCACCTTAAATAATTACTTCATCCCCACTACACACTTCCTTTTTTATTGAATTAAGCTGTTCTTTTTTTATTCTCCTCATCACCCATTTATAGCTCCCTCTCCCCCTCTCCTTCTCTAGTGTATACAGCCATTCATAACTCTACGTTATCATTTCAAAAGCCTTTCAATTCAAGCCCCTTACAGAGGAGACAGTAAAAGAGACTGCCGCAGGGCAAACATGCAGCAACACACACATTCACACACAGACACAAATGAAACAAACATAAAGAAGGGCTGACACAGGAATAAACAAACTTGAAAGAACACACACACACACACACACACACACACAGACAGACACATTACCAAGCAAATCTTTCTTCTTTTTTTGTTACATAAGCACACACACCCTGTTTCTCTCAGGTAAACATTCAGATGCTAAGTGGTATCTAAGACACACCAGTGATTACACACAAACAGCGAAGGAGGGAAATCCCTGATTGCTGCGTTTGTTATTCTGTGTTGACTCCATAGAAATAAGTCTTTTTATTGTATTTCATAACCTCCATGGTCCTCTGTTTTAGTGTTCTCCTCTCTCCTCTCCTTCATCTTCATGTCTGCCTCTGTTTGTCTGTCAGTCACGCTTGGCTGCCATCCTGTCATCAGTCCCTGTTGCTCTTTCCTCTAAAAGCTCTTAGCTGCCCTCAGGGTAGAACTTATAATATTACAGTACACCTCAAATCCCCCTTGCCTCCCTTTCTTTTTGTGCCTACACACACACACACTGATACACTAATGGAACAAAGATGCAACACTAAGTGAGCAAAGAGCCACTGGACACAGAAAAAAAAGGAGCATCTTTAAGAGCCTTCAGGATGTCTCTGTGACACACATAAATAGCAGCAGTGGTTGGATTAATGTCTTGGACCTCAGGCCAGATCAATAAGCTCCATGATGCATGTGTCAGGACATGGTAATGTGTTGAAATGACCTTGAATGAATGAGCATTTTCAGGGGTAATTAGCAAACAATGGTTCCCTAGAAAATGATTCAAGTTTTACAAGCTGAACACATAGTCTGATCTGTCACACTTGGTTGTCTCTGTTGCTTATTTTGTATTTTCATTAAATATTTAATGGATCCCAAGGAGATGAATATCTGCCAGGCTAAGTAATAAGAATCCTAATAAGGCAGAAAGCAGCAAAGTGACTGAATAATGACAAACACACACTGACAGTGTGGCTGCACCAAATGCACAAACAGAGAAACGTCTCCATTAAACAGGAGCTTCAATCAAGCCCAAGAACAAACAGGTTTCTCCGCACTGCAGCAGACCTCATGCTGCGTATGCATGAGAGGCTGTGCATCTGTTAGTGTGTCTGCACCGCATAATACTTAACTGTATCACACCTTAACCATGGGAAATACCCACTGCACATATCAATTATGTACACAAGCTTGTTTGTTTGTGTGTGTGTGTGTGTGTGTGTGTGTGTGTGTGTGTGTGTGTGTGTGTGCGTGCATAAGCGTGGCGGGGCGTTCAGAACTGCTCTATTGATGAGAGAATGAAGTCATTTTTCAATGTGGGGTTAAGCGCTGCATTATTGCCGCCTCATTTGGCTCCTGTGGGCCACCATAGCCCTCCCGTCTGGTTTCCATGGCACAGAGAGAGAACAGAGGAGGGAATGTCCCTGCTTACCAGACTGCAAGTTCATCCATCAGCTCACACACACGCACACATACACACACACACATATATACATGCACACAAGGGCAGGCAATAAGAGCTTATCCCACTCACGGTCAACTTTCCCACAAAGTTGCAACAAATCAAGAGGAGCAGCGCTAAGTCTCCTAAAGCCAGCCAATATCACATTATACGCTAGTTGTGCTTGGGTATACAGAGCTGCACAAGAGTGTTGTATGGCTGCGAAAAGCAATTCACCTAAAAGGATCGAGTTTCTGCTACGGTTCACACAAAGGCTCAACTGTAAACAAAGGAAATCTTACAGAGTCCATTATGCTACTGGAGGGAAACTCTCATTTCACTTGTGTTTTACAGCTGAGTCTGCTACCTTGTGTATATAGGTTTACTGTATGTGTGTGTGTGTGTGTGTGTGTGTGTGTGTGTGTGTGTGTGTGTGTGTGTGTGTGTGTGTGTGTGTGAGTGTGTGTGAATGGTCTGAGATTTGTTCTGTCATTGAGCAACACAAGCGTGCATAGGTTCACAAACACTGTAGGGATTGTCTGCAGTAATGGGATGGGATGCACCTCTATGTTTGTGTGTTTGTGTGTGTGTGTGTGTGTGTTGTGTGTGTGTTTGTGAAGTGGTGGGGGGGCATGTTGGCTGTTTGAACAAGCGCTGAACATGAGCCAACCGTGTCAGTGAGCATTGTCAGCTCACATAATAACTACATTCCTCTGGTGATATCATACAGAGCTGTTACAGATCAGCTTTGTCGTAGTAAAGACGGAGAGACGGATGAACTGTCCTCGTTCATTCAAGGAAACTTTTGCCAATTTTCTCACTCTTAACAGTCTTCAGCAAAAACATCCTGCAAGCTGGATCCTTCTTTCTCTTCCCCTCCCTCGTTCATCTTTTCTTTTCTCCCATTCTTTCTTTGAATCCCCCTGAAGTCGGGTCTCCTTCTCCTCTCAGTTTACTGTAAACATCTCCATGTATCACTGTCATATCAGCACATTCATCTCCTTTAGCGGCACGGCCTCCCTGTAGTGCTCCATTCACCCCCATTCACACGCTCATGCTGGTCAGGGGATGTGCACACACATTAACACGCATGCATTTATGTATCCATGTATGTGCACATGCCAACTATGCATGCGGACCTAGACTTATTCAGTCTTCAGCTTTGGATGGTGGTCTTATTTCTTAGAGTCTGTTGGTTTTGTAGGCATAGAAGCATATGAGAGAAAGCCCAAAATGCAACCCTTCACACACATGCTGCAAGACAATATATTTCAGCACCAAATGCATGTTTTACAAATGACAGGCTGGAGGGAAAAAGTATCAATACATGTTTTTAATTTGTTATTCATTTATTTATTTTCATTACAGAATCCAAATGACTTATCAGCTCTGCTTAACACAAATAGAAATGTGTGTGATTAAATAAATACCCTATTTTGGATAATGTGCGCACAGTTATCTCAGTTCAAAGTTTTAACAGTAAACAGATCTTAATTAAAAGACTTTAATGATTAATTAAAGATTTATCTGACTTTAATTTACTCTTGACTTTTGATCACACACTGATAACATCACGATATATAAAGAGAAATCTGCAAAGCTAATGTGTCTTTTTTGAAGTACTAATCTATTATCCTGGGTATTTAGTGAATTACTTCCAAGCAACAATATGTTTGGAGTTAAAATTAAATGTCAGAGGCCTGTCCTTGCAGCAAAGGAAACTCTGAACCACATTTTCGCCCACTCTGTCTACTCTTTCTCTGATGTCCTCTCTAAAATGTTAGCTTTGGAATGCAGATATTACATTCAAATGTGCTGTTATTTTTTTAAATGATTATTTTCTTTAATTTGCATCCTGAACTAAAGTGGCTTTTTCTGTTGCTTTTTGCATGTTTGTGTGTTTTTATTGTGTTCACTGACAACAAAGGGGAGATCTCTCTGAGTCAAACTGGTTAAAAAGACAGGATATGTAACATGGCATTTTCTCACAGACAGTAACAAACTCATGTTGGGGCCCTGCTAGGCAGAGGTGATCCATTTGGATCCATCCCTGCTCCCCCCTGTGTCTATAAAAAGCCTGGTGTCACATAGTGAGATCTCCTGTCTCATCTCCCAGACTCTCTGACGAGGTGTCAAGCCTTCTCAGCTCCACCTGACACACAAGCTACATACCAAACATCCTCATTCCTGTTTGTGTGTGTGTGTCTGTGGGAGCACATGTTGGAAGTGTTGTCACTTTCCTATTTGTGGTTTCTCTGTTTGTCCATCATGTTAAGACCTGATGGTACAAAATTACAACATACAAGGTATTTCACGCTCTGAGAAACAGCACCAGAGCAAATGAGAAACACTCCCCACTCACTCCGGCCGTCCTCCTCACACTGAGAGCCATTCGCTCCGAGTCTATTGCCCTGACAATCAAAATGCCTCCTGTAATGCTATCATCACACTGCAGCTCCCCTAGCAACTGTATTACACCCGTTCAAAGGACACATAACTTTATTAACTCACACACAGCATGACATGTCTCTAAAGCAGCAGGCCGTGCAGGCTGCCTGCCATCCAGATAACATAACTTTATTAGACGCTCTATTGACACAGTCGCAGACAGCCGCCTCGCAAGCTCAACAAGTTGATGAAGCCGTGCATGGCCTGGCTTCAAAACAACACAACTTTACTACTAGCAGCATAGGCAGACATGAACGCAGCAGTGGTCAGACAATCTCAGACGCCAAAGACAAGGTTTTGATAAGCAATATGTGGATAAAAGAGTAGCAGTATGAGAGAGGGTTGGAAACAGGAGGGGCTGCCTGTTGTGTATGCACAACCATGCCAATGAAAACTAATGAAACAAAGATGAAACCTGATTTATCACTGACGTCCTAAGCTCATATTTTTTTATTTTGACTGCTTTTCACAGACAGCACCTGCGTTTTTAAAATGAGAAGACTTTATTCAAAGTTCTTCTTTCTTTCTTTCTTTCTTTCTTTCTTTCTTTCTTTCTTTCTTTCTTTCTTTCCTGCCACAAGAAGACATTAAACAAGGTCCTCTGTGGCAAGTTGGCTCAGATTTTCTTCTAGGCAATAAAAATAAAAAGATAAAATGGCTAAGAAATATAATTCATTATTAAATTATTATTACTTTATTTTTTTATTGATATATTTTTTAAAAAAAGGTTGAAGAAAAGAAATGAAATCATCCTTATATTTATACAACGAATTGTTTGATTCTTCAAGTGAATCACTACCCGGCTTTCTTACTAATCACCCTGCTGTGTTAAAAAAGTAAATCTGATTGGTTAAAACATGATAACAGCATTATTTCATCCTGAACAGCAATCAGTTCACACTTGTCATTTCAGATCAACCTACTGAAATGAGTCAGGCACATTTATCAAGTTATAATTCCACCTCCCGCTGTTGACAATATGGCAAAATGTTTTAATAGCACTGGTGAACAGCACAAAGGAAGTTCTGCAATCTCTTTGTTTTTGTTTTTGAAAGCACAAAACTTTAGACTGGTAGTTGAAAGCTGAAAGGAAATGAAAAATGAGTGCATAATGTTTAAACTTAGGAGGAGCTGAGTGGAAAAAAAAAACTGAAGACATCCACAAATTCAACAGGATATGGACTTTAACTGTGCCTTTCAACACTGGCTGTGTGGATGTCAAGAGAAAAGTTGTGCTGAAGCAGACAAGTGCTGCTGTTAATTTCTTCTGTTAGAAATCTGTTTGAAATATTTTAACTTAAAAATAAATGTGAAGATTTTACCCTGAGTGAAAATGTTGAGTTAAATATGTTAGATTACATTCAGGTAGGTCAGTGTTAGGACTCAAACATGAACGAACATATAAAGGTTAATGTTAATTTCAACCAATAAGATGGCTGGAGAAGAATGCTGATGGAAGCATTATCATCTGTTGAATCTGAAGGATGCTTCAAGTTAGGGTTTTGTCGTTTTATGTTTATTTCCTCAAGTTCAACCACGACAACCTTAACTAAAATATTTCCGTTATTCTAAATAATTCACATAAAAGATAAAAAGGCTGATTTTTTTAAGCTTCAAACCAGTTCTGCACAAAACAAAACTTTTTTTGTGTGCATGTGTGTGTGTGTGTGGCATTTGCAGTCATGACGGCAAGCAAACAGTGCTCAAACGCACACACACAACTACACAACTACACATACAGACCTAAACAAACACACAGTTGGATTCCTCGACTCAGTATCATGTGGCATTTGCTCATTCAGTGCTTTCCGCCGGAACACATTCATAATTTATGGAGAGATTGGATCCGTCTCCACAACACACCCATCCCTCCCATGTTGTTCCTCTCATTTCTCATCACCCCCACCCACTGCCTTCTACACCCCTATCTCTGTAAACCTCCATCAATTTTCAAATTCAACGTTTCATTTATCCTGCCACAAATATGAAAGATGAGGGACAACATTTAAAAACTTTGAACCAAATCAACATAGAGAAACTAAAACAAAGCGATACCAATTGTCCCTCTCTCTCTCTTTCTCTCTCTCTCTTTCTTTCATTATCTTGCCTTCTATCTCTCCATGGATTTCAGAGTAAGTGATGTTACTAATTGACCAATCAGGTTGCACTAACAAGACTGTCAGACTGAGTTAGCATCATCCGCCAATCATGGCCTGCTGAGCTGTCTCCCTGGGCAACTATTA
>CM061145.1:17239834-17449834 GCA_030710495.1 Labroides dimidiatus
AACCTTGACCTGAAACCGCCCAGCACTTAATTGCTGCCATGGAAACGACTGCCATTTGCAGAACTGTCCCCCTTCAAAACTCATACACACACACACACACACACACACACACACACACACACACACACACACACACACACACACACACACACACACACACACACACACACACACGACCCACTGTTCAATTAGACCCATCCATTCTGCTTGACTAGCAGCAGTCATCAGCATCAGCTCATCAGATATCACCTGTCTCTGTCTGTTTCTGCCCCATTGATTCACAGAGATGACGATGAGCTGCAGGAGAGAGGAGGAGGAGGAGGAGGAGGAGGAGGAGGAGGAGGAGAAGGGGGTTAAAACCCAAGTAGCATGATGCAAAAATTAGCTTCAACAAAAAAAAATTTAATGCTCAAAGCAAGAGTCCAATATTATTCAAACAACTGTCCTCTAGAAGAACTCCATGAATTTACTGAAAGAAAAGTTAAATGTCTAAAAGTTTAAAGTACTCATAATTATGTACATTAGTATTATAAAGCTAAAGAGCTAATCATTTTTCCCATTTCCACAGAAAGATTTGATTATTTTTTTTGCCAGCATTTACAGCAAAAAAGTAAACCATTGGGTTTAAACTGATGACAAGTTAGAAAAAGCAGCCCAGCCTAACTGTCATAAAATCCAGTCAAGCCAACTTGACAGCTCTTATGTTCCTAAAGAGCACAGTGAGATAAACAAAGCAGGACATGGGAGCACTAATTCCCAAAATACAGATTTGGAGTGTTGAGTCTGTTAGCAGCTGCAGCATCACACACCATGAAGGAAATATATATATGCTTACAGGATCTAAATGAGGCTTACTAGTCCCACATCTCAGTGTTAAAGAGCTCCCCAAAAGCCTCTCTCGCTCACAATAATTCTCTGGTTTGAAACACTGGTATCATTACCTGTGGGTTGTGTCTCAACACGCAGGTTGTCAGGCTGTAATGTGTTGTGGTTAATAACTCTTTCCTCTCCTCACCCCTCTCCTTCCCATCACTCCTTCAACCACTCCCTCCTCTCATTTCCTCCCATTTTCTGTATTCCAGGTGCCCAAGGGTCATGACACACACACACACACACACACACACACACACACACACACACACACACACACACACACACACACACACACACACACACACACACACACACACTGCATTCAAATCACCTTAACTCTAGCTGACTGGTGACAGTTAAAGAAGTTCAAGTTTTATATCTGTATGACAATTTAACATCAATTCTTGCACTTAAAAGACTGTTTTCATCGAGCACAGAAGGGTGTCTGTGTTCGGCTGGTGCCCTGAGACAGCTGGGATTGACACCAGCTACCCGCAACCCCAAACAGGATAAATGTTATAGAAGATGGGTGGATGGATGGACAGCAGGTTGTATGAAGTACCAAATAAAACTTTTAAAATCTGCATCATCAGATTTATGATGGAGATCTTTGCAATTAATTTATATTGCCCTTCTTATAGCTTAGTTGTGGCTATGCATAAATAATAACTCAAAAATTATTCACTGACCTCAAGATTGTTTCTTTGAAAACCATTATTCCACCCCCTTCTTTATATTAGCTCCTCCAGCACTCTAGAACACAACATTTTAGAAGCCCCCTCCACTGTTTGCATGCTATAAAGTTTCTCTATTTAAAATGACACTTCATGAAATTTGGCTGCAAGGTTTGAACCTCATATCTAATCCAGAAAGTTTGGAAAGGGACAACTGAACCTCATCAAACAAGAAGCAGATGTTTCTGCTTGGTAAGTGAAACATTCCTTATGTTGTGCCAATCTGTGATGTCACAAGTTGTTTAGAACAGCCTGTAGTCCAATCCTGTAATTACTTCAACACACCTTTACCTCTTCAATTTACCTCTTTTTCAAGGTTTGCCCATGTCCTGTTTTTGCATCCAACAAATTACTATCGTTCTTCAAATATTAAGATCTAACACCACGTCTTCAGTCTGAAGAGTTAATGCTGAAGGCTAATTGGAGGGATCCAAAACACCCTCTTTGAACAGAGCTCTGCTTCAGCAGCTACACTGTCAGCAGGTGAAAAGTCAGTCATGTCCCTGGTTTCCTTATGATTTATAGCAAAATAATGGGGACCCAGGTGGGAAACAACAGAACCACAATTTTAACTATCAAGGTGGAATCTCACTCTCTTCTCTCCAACAAAGCCACAGCTGGCACAGTCCCATAGATTCAACAGGAACAGTTCATATCCTCAGTCACAAAGATGTCTGAGACACACCAACTGTTACCTAGGGGGTCACCCCAGCAACTCTGACAGGAATCTTATGTGCAGTGTTACACACACACACACACACACACACACACACACACACACACACACACACACACACACAGAGAGAGAGAGAGAGAGAGAGAGAAAATCCATCCACCCAGAGCGCTGCTTGTAATTATGAGAGCCGTAAAACAGGCTGACATCATAGCCTCAGGTTGCTCATACCCTTGCTCCCCGTCTTTCAAACAATATTATGAGCTTCGTGTGTGAGTGTGTATTCAGAAAAGTCCAGGACTTAGTGCTGCTGTCTTACTTCAACTGTTACTTGTAACTATCTGGAGCAACCTGAAGCAACCTGGCCACTCCCAAACGAGATAAATACAAAGTAAAGTTCAGTTTAACTAACATTTCCAATCATAAACACACATTCTCTCTCTCTCCCTCTCTCTCTCTCTCTCTCTCTCTCTCTCTCTCGCACACACACACACACACACACACACACACACACACACACACACACACACACACACATACAGACACTTGTAACATAACTGCATGGTGAACTCATACACTGATGGAAAAAGCTACAAATGAAAGCAGAAAACAATAAGAGAAAAAGGAGAATGGGGTGAAATTTGAGGCAGGTCAGAGTTGTTAACATGAAGTAAGTGTTATTTTTAATCTGGCTCCAGCTTTTATGGGACAGAACTGTGAAATGCAGGCTAGGTTTCAAATCAATAACAAGAAAAGAAGGCATTTAAAGAGATTATTAGGTATTCTGTAGCAAATATGAAACGCATTAAAAAAAATCATAAATTCATCCACCAATGAGACACAAGGAGGCAAGTGACCCCAATTTCTAAATATCTGACCTCTGTAGCTGGAACAAGATGAGACTTGCAAAAACACAGTCACATGAGAACACATACATTTTATCCCATGTCTCCTCTTGTTCCTCCCTCACTCTCTCCTCCTTTGCATTTGGGTGTCTGGTCTGTGTTTGCATGGCCATTGCAATGAACCCTGTAAAGAATCTGCGCTCACACATATACAACACATAAAGAGAGAGGAGAGTATGAAGCCTTCTAACTGTGTGAAATATTTAAGAGGGCCAGTTTGGGGGTTTGTGAGTATGAGTGGTGGTGGTGGTGGGGGGGGGGGGGGGTGCTGTGCTTTGTTTTTTCTTTTTTCTTTTTTTTGGGTAAAAAAGTGAAGAGCTAGACAGAGAGAGCTTCAGAGGAACCATAAACCACAAAAGCTCTCCTTCGACTCGGCCCATTTAGGCCCATTTAAAGACTGCACGCTGTCAAGAGAGCAAGACTAGAGAAAAGAGGAAAAAAGAGAACAGACTGCAGAGAGGAAGCAGATATTGTTATTACAAGACAGACAGACGGATGAGGTGTAAGGAGGGATATGATATGATCAGAGTCCTAACTTGTCTTTGCATAGTTTTGCTGATAGCAAACTATTCAGATAGCATCTGTTTCATCCTGCATTACCCAATCTTCATAGCATCCTGCATGTTTGTGTGTGTGTGTGTGTGAGAGAGAGAGAGAGAGAAAGAGAGAGAGGGAGAAATAGTGTGTGTGTGTTCTGTGCCTGACACTTGCTGAGAGGTCAGAGTTCTTAAGAGCAGCCATTCAATTACTTGGGGCATGGTGTTACCGTAGAGATGAGAGAAAACTGTAATTGGATAATGACACATCAGCCTTATACCCTGTCATTAGACACTTGGAAGGGTGCATGTAAACACACACACACACAAACACACACACACCCACACACACCCACACACACACACACACACACACACACACACACACACACACACACACACACACACACACACACAGGTACCAACCTGTGATTGCAAAGCTGCTGATCCATCACCAGCCTGCAGCCACAATGTCGAACTTTCTCCTTTTTTCATCTCAAATCCATCACTTTTCACCCTTAATGACTGTCAAAAATATCAGCTTTATATCAGCATTCATTTGATTTTTATTTTTAAAATCATTTCCCCAGTTTTCCTGGAATCCTTTTAAAGGAGGATATTCATTTAAAGCATCAGCGGGTGATTTTGTGTTGCCTGTTTCTGGCCTGGATCTTCACATTATGTAAACATAGTGCGTTTTAATGAGCCTGGGTCACCATGGTCAGCTCAAACACACTCGGCTTTTAGTGAAATACTGTGAGAGGCTCTAAACTTGTGAGGAACATCTCTGGGAGGAATCACTGGTCAGCTCCCAGCTTCCTCTCCTGGTTTCTACCCTACATGAGGGTCTTGCATAAGCCTCTCCAAACCAATGTGTTGGAGGAGAGAGATGGGTCCGAGAGTGTAGGCAAGAGGGAAAAAGACTTCAGAGAAAGGTGCTGGAGAGAGAAAAGGAAGATAAAAGTGGAGCAGGACGGGAGAGGGAGACAAGGAGGGGGAGAATATGGGGGCACAGAAAAGACCAAGCGAGCAGGAGAGGCAGAGGGGGGAGAGCAGAGAGGTTTTTCTTTATGCTGGTTGGAGAGTGACAGGAGTGCCAATAGAGTGGCCAGCGATGACGGTCCTGCTGGAGAATGCCGGCTATGCCAGTGGAGTGGCACTAATGGAGCCAGAGAGGGGATGCAGTTGCCTGCCCTGGAGGAGGGATATTGTGGAACTGGACAAGGCGGCTTGACACAGAGCCAAGATGGAGGATTAGAGGGGAGGGAGGGAGGCACCCAGGCCAGTGAAAGACAGCCATGTTAGGTCTGCTGACTGATTGACATAAAGTGAAACCTTTCTGTTTTCCATTTGACTGGCGAGACTCTGAGCGCTTTAAGTTTCTTGTTTTTGTTCTAGTTTCTGAAAGAGCAGACACTTGGTAGCCAAAGTGAGTTTTCTCTGTGGATTACTGCTAATAACCCCTTGAAATACAGTTTTCAGCTTCAGTAGCTTCCAGGGTTTCTAAATCACTTTAGTCCATGGAGTAACAGTGTAATATGTTCAGTATAATCGTGTTTTAGCCCCAGTTTGAAGCAATATTGAGCAAAGACACCAAACCCCAGAAAGAAGCTGATAAATCTTTGTTGTTTTGTGCATCTTCTGCAAAACTATCAAGACATATCCGCTCAAACAGTAAATTTTCATGGTTCCTACAAGGTTTAATGCCTAAATCCAATTAATGTAAATGTAATTAGAGTTCGGCAAATGTAGGCTAGTGACAATAAGTAGGTTGTTGAGACCTAAAATACTTCTTTAACTCAACACCTGCAGATAACATTCATGCTACACCAAACATTTCCAAAACTGGTATAAATTAGCAATAACTTCATAAACCCAACACCAACAGAAAGCTAACATCAACGCTTCCTGAAGGCTAAAATACTGGGCTAACATATGAATTGACAGCCTAACAGCTAATATGCTTTCCAATAAGTTGAAATGCCTATTCAAACTACCCTGACTCAACACCCACAGCTAGATAACATCTCTCTCAATAGGCTAACCTGTCAGGCTGAAAAGCTCCTATCACAAATTCCTTAGCAACCCTGCCCCTACAGTTAGCTTGAATTAACCACTGCTATATACACGCAAGCATGTCAGTCTTTAGAGATGCTACCTTAATTTTGCTGTTATCTCTTTGCGGTAGCTTACATGAACAGATAACATGACATCCCTGTTGCTGTTATTTTGCAATAGTGTTGTGATTCAGTAACTACCTGAATGCCAGGCCTTTTCTGTACCCAAATGTTGAGAGATCAGACCAGATAACAGCTACCCACAGCTTTACTTTGACTGATCCATACTGACAGATAATCTAATACTCGTAACCATCTGTCCTTTGTTAATCCATTTTATATTTAGTTAACTTGGAAACAAGGTTTAAATAATGTGAACACTGCTTGTCTGCTTAATATGAGTTTGTACCATTTGAATAACATCAACTTGTTTAAGGTTTAAATTTTGCACAATTTGTCTCCACGCCACATTAGACCAAACTGGCAGACACACAAAAATAAGCACACTCCTGTGCAAAGATGAACACAGTAAGCAGGGGTCAATATTGCTGAGTAGCAGTGATTGGGGTGAGTAGAAGAGCGTTGCATGATGAATTGTCCCGATTGCTCCATAATCCCTCCCATAACTCACTGGTCTGGACGACTCATCCATCAATATGCTGCCTGGATCCATACCTGCAGAAACCCTGAAGAGACAAACTACCACAGAGGGAGAACAAGGGTGACAAAGAGTGAGAGGAAGAGATCTACATCCTGCTGTTTCTCAGCTGCATAACACCAGCGCTAACATTATATTATTAAGTTAAGTGCTGGGGACTAAAGTGGAGGAGAGGAGGGGAGGAAGTCGACTTAAAAAGGCACGAGGGAGTGAGTGGAGAGGATGCAGGATGATTTAGCTGCTTTTGTTGGGAGGTATTACCGTGCACTGTGACCCTTAATCACACACATCCAATGCAAGGAAATGCTTTGATGATTTCAAAACCTTCACACACACACAGATTCAAACACACATTGCCTTCACAACTACCTGCTTGCAGGTAAGCTCTTCCTGACGTTGGATAGGTATGCAACTTCTCCTCTCCTTCAATAATCCACACTCAGGTTACGTACTTACACACATACACACACACAAACCTGGGCACTTGTTTCTGACAGACATGCTGGCTCCAGGCTTCAGGCTACCTGCCATCTACAGTAAGAACTGACATACCTCTATCGTCTCCTTTCCTCTCCCCTCTAGCTCTCCTCCTTTCTTTACTTTCTCTGTTCCTCACGTTCCACCACTCTCTTCTTCTTTTCTTCTCCTCCTCTTACAGTTAACCCACAATGGAGTTAGGTTTCTGTCTTCACCTCGGTAAATTTCTCCCAGCTCTTTTTTTTTCCACACCATTTAAGAGTGCAAACACATCTCTAATCTATTTAAATACCCTTCATTCACTCTGTCTGTACCCGCACCTCCTCTCTCTGCCTCTTTTTCCAGGCGTTACTCTTGCTTCTGTTTTAATCTGATGGGAAGAGCAGCGCTTTCACCACTGGCATGTCCATTATCCTGGATATCTCATTTGTAGACACTGATGCTCCCTGAACTTTCACCTATGAGTCTGAACTTTGACACTCCCACACCCTGGGTGACAGGTAGTTCATTGAGCTGTGTTCAGCTTGTAAAATGGGGATTTGCATGTCGAAAAAGAGGTTCGAAAAGTGCACTAGTATTGAAGTTTATGTGTGTACAGATTAACAGCATTAACGGGGATTAATTATAGCTTAAAAAACATATTATATTAAAGTCCCCTCTATATTTACAGAAAATGACAAAGTAGGGATGCACTGAAATTTCGGCTACCAAAAATTTTCAGCCAAAAATGGCCCAGAAGGGCATTTTTGGGGTTTTGGTTAAAAACACTTTTATCACCGAAACAACACGGCTGGAACAGAATGTTGTGATGACTCAAACAAGAACCGCATCCGGCACACTCTTGTCTGGATTAGGGCCTCAATATATCTGAGAAAGACCCACAGACAGTGCCTTGCTAAGAGTCATGTCATCACAGCAGTGTGCGCAATTCCAGCAAAAAGGTGTCACTGCAATCCACTTCAAACAGATAGCCCTAACAGCCCCTGAAATTAGTAAGATTTTTAGTTTCTTGTTGTGTTTAAGAACTGCAGGCAAATGCGTAGTTAATTACAGTGTTACTGTGAATTTACAACACATAGCTGGCTACAGTTTTTCAGTGAACTCAGTGTATCCTGGGAACAAGACTGTTAAAGTGCTGTAATCAAGTCAGACCCTGTAAGACGTAAGAGGTGCACAATACAGCTCTGACTTCTCCGAAAGTTTACATCAATGATTTACAGAGTGAGAATAAGTTCGGATAGTTACAAGCTAAAAAAAAAACGCCAATTCTTTGAAACTGGTCAGCTTTTTTCCCCTTTCCTAATTAACATTATTTTCCACAGATTAGATAATATCAGATTCATCTTTGTTGCCCTTACATGACACATTGTTTTACCATCTGTACAAACAAATGGAACAAGAGATCCTCATCTTGGAGCACAGAACTAAAGCAGAGCAGCAGAGATTAATGTGTATGACAACATACAGTATTAATGTTCTCTGCTGAATGAAAATTTTATGATTTAATGTTCCTTTTTAGGTCATGTTGACAATGTTTTGTCAAGGCACAGCTGTGATATGTCTGAAGTCTTTCTCACAGACAGGACTCCATAGGGACTGCAGACTCTTTTGTCTGATGAAAACGGAGTGCACTAATTATTATAAACTTTTCTCTCAGTTCAAAAGCTAAACAAATAGCAGCTACAGGGTAATTTTGCAATGAAACTTGACTTCTTTAAAACAATGTAAACATATAAATTAAATGAAGATCTTACTCATGCTGGACGGAGACTTTATTACAAGACTGTTGTTTTGGAGTGCTTTAGTGTTACCAATGTGTGTCTAATAAACATGCAGCTGAAATTCATATGCTGTACAGTTCAAGATGCTGTTTTCACTGCCTGGCTATTCTGCTTTTGATTGTTTGTATGATTTGAATTGTAATACATAAAAACGCTGCAGAGGCATGTCACAAGCACTGTTCACAAACACACTTCCAGAAACAAGTTAGCTCTGGCCGTGCTAAGAGTCAAAGAAAGCGTTTCATATCTTTACATTCTGTCTGCATCACAAAATCCTGGTTCTGGTGCCCTCTTAATAATGCCAGTTCAGCTTTGGCAACCCTTCTCTGAATCACTTCAGAATGAATTACAGCATTGTGTTGGGATGAACAGCCAAATCACTTCTTAGGAATGAGTGGCCTTGAGCGATTCAGATAGGCGGTCATGTGATTCTTATGATAGCAGGAAAGTGAGTCACCGACACTCAACACCTCCACAAACTGTTGCAACTGTTGGTGTAGACTCAAGGTGATTCATAATGTGTACACGAATGACATGGAAATACCTAAAAACATAAAATAAAACAGAGAAGGAGGAAATAAAGAATAATTTGCCTCTTCCCATTTGGCTGGAGAAGATGTGTGTGATCCAAGAGCCCTCATGAAAACATTTCGCAGACAATATATCTTTGTGAGTGCTGAAAAGATTTGAAAGGATCTATTTTCTTGTGTGTGTGTGTGTGAGGGAGAAAGAGCACTAATATGCATGTGTGTGTAAAAGAGAGTTTTTATATCTGCTAAAGTTCATTCAGAGGAACAGGAGGGGGCAGGAAATATTGCTGAATGCTAAAGCATTATGTTTGTGCCAGTGTGTGTCTAGGTTTTGTTTGATGGAGAGAGAAATAAAGAAAAAGAGGACCAGACGGGGACAGAGAGAGAGAGAGGGAGAGAGGCCCATCAACAGACGCCCCGGGCTGCAGAGGCTTAACTTCATTTCCTTAGACAGATATAATGGCACATATTTGCATTTCCTATGTACACAGAGTCAGTGGCCAAATATCTTCTCATCCAAAACACTGCAGCTTACCTTACGAGCAGTAGATACAGATCTTTAAAGAGGCAGCAACTCAAACCCTGATAATGCCCCTCACGTGGGTTGTAATAACAAGAATCAGGAGTTGGTTTTTACTTGATTTTCTTGACTCAGATACAAGATGCATGGCCTTGTTTGTGAAAGGCAGTTCATATGACCCATAAAACAAGCTTGTCTTTTACACAATCTTTTACAAACTTCACAAGTACAGTGCATAAATGTAGATGGAGATGATACAACTTCACAGTCAGAATGACATGTTTTTACCTTACTAAGGAAGTCCTATAGCAGTTTAAAAACTATATGTTGTCTGTTCTTTCACGTGGCATAGACAGAGACTGAAAATCTGTATAAAGGCAACAAAGACAAGATGGCGAAAAAGCTCCTGTCAGAATCTTTGTGTTAATGCAGGTTTTGGCGTCCTCTGTGGACAAAGTGGTACCTGATGTTTCGTCTCTCATTTTGTGCTGCTCAGGTGAATTCAGTGTTTTCTCTTAAAAAATATCACCAAGCTCCACTTATTACAACACAAGTGTTTGGAGAAGTTTGTGGGCAGCCTTCATTCACATTTTTCAAAATGTTTTTTTTCTTCTTTGTACGTTTTCAACGCAGTTTCCCCAGTTGGACAAGAGAGGTTAGAGGGCCGGAGAGAGATGTGTCTTGGTAGGCAGGACATTTGTAGTGTTCTTGTCTTAAATATTTCTTCTTCCTCAACTCAAGAATTTTGCTCGGAATAAGTCCAGGTAAAGTCAGGACAAACATTTCAGGTGTTTTGCATTCAGCCCTGAAAAAATTCAGGAATATTTTAGGACTTAAGCCAGTGTGTATGAATTCAGCTAAAGAATCAATATTCATTTCCGCATGTTTCGTGAACTACTAAAATTGCTTACAGGAGCTTTAAGAAGAAGGACTCAGATCAGGAGAAACAACTGGAGGCTTGGAGCCTGCAAAAGTCTACTTCTGTCATTTAAACAAAACGAATATTTCAAGTAAACTTTAATGTCAAATGGCTAATAACCTTTAAATCCCAACAGAGTAAATGTTTCCCTTCAGGGTAAAAGCAGCTGTTCTGAGGTTAATTAATCATGATTTTTATAAATGAGAGGGAGGACAGCTTTTCTTCCATAAATCACCTCTGGCTTAGATCTCCTGACTGGAACATTCTTCACCTTTGACCTCTGTTGGACCCTGAGGACTTCGTCACTTAGGCAACTGACACACCCACTGCTCTCTGTCTTAATTAAAAAGCCTTATTTACAAAGAGAAGATTTCATTTTCTCTTCCTCTGACCTCTGTCTGTCTTCCTCTTTCTTTCTCCTCCTCCCTGTGTGTCAGTTGACTGTCCGCATGCTGGGAAACTACGCATCTTCAGAGAGATGCCAGGGCTCTTGTGACGCACTGAGCTGAGCCTGTCGCGTCTGCCGAGGTGGTGTGTGTGTGAGAGAGAGAGAGAGAGAGAGAGAGTTTGTGTTTTGAAAAAGAGAGTTTGTGTGTGCATTGGGGGTTAAGCTCTCACAGAAGACAAAGCCACAACCTCAGAGGCTGCTAAGCAACAATGGTGCCCGCTAAAGCCTCATCAGGGCACCGTTTAGCAAAGGATTAGGGACTATTACACACACATAAATACACACACCCAAAACGTAGCTTCATCGGCTCATTTATTCTAACCCCCAAAACCACTTTAACCCAGGTTTATAATGCGTGTGTGAGACCTGAAGTTCACTCATTCAACTCTTAATCAATTCTTCCATGTTGACTCTCCCTCTCAGTGGAGGGAGGATGGAGGGCTCAGCCCGACCATCCCTCAACTTCTCACCTCTTTCTGTCAAACTTCATCTCTGTCAAACACAGGAGCACACACACAGGACCACACAAACAAACACACACACATGCGCACACACACACACACATACACACACACATACACACACACACACACACACACACTCATGCATGCACAAAGTTGTTTCTAGCTCTCACCTTTTGTGTAACAAAGAAAAATATACGGTAAAACACACCTTCATAATATAACCTGGAAACTGTTACTGTGGGACATTTAAGCTTAAAAATTGACACACACATGCACACACACACACACACACACACACACACACACACACACACACACACACACACACACACACACACACACACACACACACACACACACACGTATAAACAAATAGTCCAAGCAATCAAGTGTTAAACTGGAGCAAAACCCAGAGTTATCAGCTGTGAGAGCAGTGACCCATACTGTCATCCGCCCATCCTTTCATCTGCCACTCTTTCATGTCTTACTCTTTCATCAGATCTCATTTCTGTCCTGCAGACAAATTAAGAGAGACAGATAGAGGCAAAGACAGAAAGAGAAATTGAAAGGGAGAGGGACAGGGAGGAAAAAAACCCCAAAAGAGTAAGAGTAAATTAAAAAGAAAAGAAAGAAAGAAAGAAAGAAAGAAAGAAAGAAAGAAAGAAAGAAAGAAAGAAAGAAAGAAAGAAAGAGAAAAGTTTTTACAAGCGGCCTTTTTGTCAGTACAAAGGAGTTTAAATTGATATGAAGTAAAATTTGGGAAAAAAGAAACCTTGCTGGAGCCAAAACTGGGAGCTAAAAAGTCAGAAATCATCATGCACTGCTTTAAAAAGTGGGGGTATGAATATGTGATGAAAGATGAAAGAATCAGAGGGATAAACAAAGTGAAAAATGAAACTGATTTCATTTCATATAGTTCCACAGTTTCAGGAGTTACAGGAAATTCTTTTCAAAAATAAGTGAACGGACTTGTTTTAGATTCAGATGGAGAATAGCAGCTAGATGTACGTTGCATGTAAAATTTTCTGTTATATTGGCATCTTGAGTTTAAGAGGCTTCATCAGCATCTTCATCTGTGTAGGTACATCATATATGATGTGTTTAATGTCAACCTGATGCTTTTATTGTCATACTGTAAGCTGTTTGATGCTGGCTGGGTGAGATCCTGAATGTTTCTTGGATTTTAGCTTATTTGTTTAAATAATGTCTCAGATGATGATGATGATGATGATGATGATGAGGAGGATAGTGAGGATTCTCATGTTGCTCTGTTGCTGCTTTTGCTTTCTGTTTTCTTCACTGTGTTTGCTGTAAAGCACTCTGGATAAACTGTGTTTTGTGTAATGGGTGTAAAAGAGCTGATTTGATTTGATGTGTATTATAACATTTTAGTGATATAAATAAACTATAAATAATATTAAAAAATAAGTGTGTAGAACTAAATAAAATATGAGATAATTAACATATAATAGAATAAAGTTACAGTTAAAGTGATGGAAAACAACAAACATATTCTAAATTTAAAAGTCTTGTGAATGAAGTTTTAACTGCACTTCTTTCCCGAGTGTCTCTAACAACCCGTCTGATGACTAAATGTTAAGTACTACAGACAAATGTGTTTTGTCTGTTGTATGATGTCACCTTTTCACTAAGATCTTCAGAATCACTCATGCCTTCATTCATTCACTACTCCCTTTGAAACAGACACTGAATAATTAACACTACGGTGAGAAATGAATCAAGAATCCAGATGTGTGACTCACCACCATGTCATCACTAACAGGTGTACACTTAACATTCCTTCTATAATATGCAGCACAATGCGCTCTGAGAGGTTTTGACTATGATTATTTGACCTCATTCTCATATTATCAAAAGAAATAAAGCAAAGGTACAAGTTTTGATGAATATAATAAGAATCTGTCAGAGCTTAGACCAGTGGTTGCCAAAGTGGGGGTGGGGAACACATGATGGGTTGTGAGACATGGTTTATATAAAACCATGGAAATGAAATATATTTGATCTTCTCTCCACGTTTCTTTGTTGCTATAAGACCCCCATTAATCTACTGTTACACAGCAGATTAATTTAGGAAACACCAATATGTGCACATAGTCTGATATTCTACTTTTCTACCGATTTGCTACACTGAATATCTTTTTTTGTTTCAGTAGGGGTTGAGATCTCCATGGAGATCATGAGATATCAATAGGAAGTCATGAAAGGCCTTACGAAAAACAAAATTCTCAATTACTTAAATCCATATTTAAGGCTGCATTCTAAATTAACCGGGAAAATAACGGATAAGTCATCAATCTGCTTTTCTTTGTCACCATATAACCCCTGAAGTTCGTGCATGTCAACGTACAGCAGCACAGGAAACACCAAAACATGTATAGACCAGCTTATTCTCTGCAGACCTGTTAAATGAAGTATCCACAGCTCTAGGTAAGGATGTCTCACCTGTATGTGTCTGCTTTAAATATTGTATGTCCACTCACTCCCTCAACCAAAACATGAAGATTACTTGTGTTCTGCTTTTCGCCTTGTTTTGTTTCTTTCTTTTTTGGGGGGGTGTTTTTGCGTTGCTCTCATGTCCCTTTTTGGATTGGCTCATTAGTGGTTACACGTGGCTGTGAGCATTATGTAACCACCTCAAGGGACAGTGACCAGTTTCTTGAGGATCGTGGGTTTGGGAACCTCTGCCCTCATGCTAAATTGTTTTCATACCTTACAACCCATGTAGTTCAGGATCCAAACCTTTGGTTATAAAAGCCTTTTCCTTAATGAGACCCTCATTTGTATGAAAAAGACTGAGCCTGAAGAACTGAACAAAAAGCATATGTTCAGAAAATCCATCAAAAACATACACAAACTACATACACAGATGATTTTCCAGGCTCCAAAAAAGTGAAAACATAATTTTCATAATAGCAGGTTGAGCAAGTGTTCTTTTATAGCAGCACTGTTGCAAAAACATGGAGAGTCAATCCAGTTTACACATACCTTGTGACCTCTCTGTAAAAACTTAACAAGATTCACTTCAGAGGTTCTCGGGGGCTTATGGTTTTGATTCCCAAAAATAAAAATACTCTGTAGGGGGGGGTGTAGAAGTAGACAGATGATTTAATATTGAACAAACAGACCTAAATACTTTTGGCCGAGCCTTCTTGTTGGCGTTTGTTCAGAACGACTTCCATACGTCTAAAAAATCTGCCTGTAGCTTTGAGTCTGTAACGGCTCCAGCTGGGCAATTTCTCTTTTCAATATAATTTAGCAATTTTCATTTGAATAAGAGTTTTTTTTTGTGTTTGAGTCCACTTCAGATTTTACTGAGCAAAACCAATTATTAGAGAAGCTGTTCTCAAGAATGAAGAGTTCTTGTTCAGTGAAGATGTTCCCCCAACAGGGGACCGTCTGCTAAACATATTCACCTGGAAAGCTGAAGCTTACACACACACACACACACACACACACACACATAGAGAGAGAAATAGAGAGGCTGCTTGTCTGCGACAGCTGAGCACAGCGCTGTACATTGGAGCTGTATTTTTACCTCAGCCCACACGCTGAGCAATATGCCAACTCTTAGCCTTGAGAAATACTCACATGCACACTTACAGAAACACACACACACACACACCAAACACACACACACCCGTAGACACGACAGGTCAAGCCCAGCCAGTCACCATAGTGTCCGCAGAACATAAACAAGTTTCACACACTCTCTGAATCATCTGAGCTTTCAATGTTGTTTCAGATAAATATACTCAGCCACGCATATAAATACAAGCAACCATAATGATTCCCTGAGACCACAAACGACCATGACGGGAAGTTAGTTCCCACAGTTTCAGCAGTGTAGCAGCCCAGCCCTTCAATCCTGGAAATCCACAGCTGGGCTAACAGGACATAAGAGTGGGTCCTGGGTGAACGGTAGAAGGTGCCTGACGACAACAAACAGTGGTTTGGGATGCAAACTGGAACGTTTATGTTCTGAGACTGAAGCCATTTTCTGCCTATGAAACACAAGACGTAACTCCAGAAGACAAACCTGTTCCTTTGTTTCACAGGCTTCAACCTCCTCTAATCTCCATCGCTAGCTTTCTCTCAGTTCTCACACACACTGACACACACACACCTCTCTCCCAGTGGGTAGCAGCTGTTTGAGTGCTAATCTCCATTAGCTACTGAACTGGCTGCTTTGGAGAGGGCCGTGTAAAATCTGTTCTCTCACTCCTCTCACTCCTTCGTCCAAGTAAAACACCACGGCTGCGTCACAGAGAAAACCAGATATTCTTTTTACGACCTTACGATGTCTGTTGCATATTTCAACATGTCGTTTTAAGTCATGGTTAATATCCTGTATGAGCTTAAAGGGAAACACACAAATACACTTCAGCATTCACCAAACTCCATCTCAGGGCTCTGAAAACACACCAGGAAAAAAAACAATACTTCATCTAACAATGTAGAGAAGGTGAGTGATGTAAAGGAAAAGAGAAATAAAAACAGGACTTACAGTCTGTAAAGCTTTGTCGTTCCCAGGAAAAGCAGCTCGGGGAAGACAGCCAGATTATTCCGATTCAGGCGCCTGGAAAAACACAGCATAAATTAGGGAATAAACTCTACCTAGCCTCCTTCCAGACAGTGTGGGTGAAGCGGTTTCATGTGTGTATAATTAGCTTTTTTAAAGAGAGATTCCTGTTTCCTGTTAATCATATCAAATTATGTTATGGTATTTTGATTGTAATACAAGTCTGAACAGTTAGAGGAAGTTTGAAAGAATACGGAGATTGATGGAGACACATTTCAGACAGAAAAACATACAGAGTCTGTGTTGCCCTGATTTAAGGGGTACAACATGGCTGCCAGACAAACAGTGGACTCAAGAAGAATGAAGGGAAGGCCAGGGGGAGGAAGACAAGGGAAGGGGGTTCAGATGAGATGATGGGGAGGGGAGGGGAGGAGAGGAGGAGGGGGGGGGGGGTTACCACAAAGGAGGAGGAGAGGAGATGATGTGGGAAAAACAAACAGGCAGTCTGGCCGGACTACCGAATGTGTGAAAAGGACCCCACAGAGTAAACAAGGCCCTCACAGGGAAAGAACTCACAACAACCCGTCATCACACACACACACACATAGACGCACACACACACTCACAAACAGAGGAGTTGAGAGAACTCGGCTGAGTTTAATAATCTGGGTGCGATCATTTAACCCTGGTTGAGTGGATTGAAGAGGTTTGTGTGCCAGTGTGTATCTGTGCGTATGCATGTGTGCGAGAGGAGAGTGAAGCAGCTGAGTGACACAGTGAGAGACAGGCTGCTGAAACAGTTTAACCCTGACACACACATTCACACAAACACACACATACACGCACACACAGATCGACAGGCCAAGCAACGGATGCTGTGCTGGCTGCTACAGGAGGAGAGGAAAGTGAGGGAGAGAAAGAAAAAAGGGGGATTTCAAAGTTATTACAAAAGTGCCAAAGCCCTGCCACAGTTTGCATGATTTACACACACAGAACCACATGTTAATAATCTCAGACTTTACCAGAACAAAATGTCAAAAACTCCTTTAAAACTCCCTCATTAAGTCTCTCACTGACTTTTTCCTCCGTCTGCTTCACTATAACATGCTGTGGACTCTCCTTTAATTACGTCACCCCCCCTCTCTGTCCATCCTGCACCCACAGGAGCACCAATAAATGACCATGCCGGCACACGCGCGCATGCACACATTCACACTCCAGCGTTACATCAGAGGCTGCTGAAAAATTTAACATCCCTCAGAAATGATGTTTCTAAATTATTCACTCCTCTTCCGTTAGCGCCGGCTCTGGCAGCTAAGAGCCCCACGTGGTCCCACAGAGGGGCCCGCTCCTCCTGCAGGTCCTGCCCAGTCGTGAGCACCCGTTAGTGGGCTAGACCTCCCCTGGGTGAGTGCAGGGGCGGTGGTTGGAGGGAGGGAGGAGGCAGGAGGACAGAGAGGGGGTATGAGCTCATACTCTTTAAATAAGTGCAATGCTGTCAGACTACTAGAATAAAGTAAAGAATAAAACAAGACAAGGCCTTTCAGGTGTTCTGCTTTGTACACGCTTAATTATTTCCTCAGAAGTAAGTAACTGTCTGATTCATTAAGCATTATGTTAACACTTTACCATCATGTCTGGCTCATTGTAGTTTAATTTTTTTTAATTCACCTATGTCACAGGGGACAAGGAGCAAATTGGAGACAAATGTTTCATTTCATCTTCCCTGAGGGTGACAAAACAAAATTCATGCCAATAAAAGATTTGCAAATGAAACAGCACCAGGGCTCTGATTTAGGATATGCCACTGCCAAGCCAATGGACTTCAATTCATTTTTTTAAAAGATAAGAGTCAGAAATGTCTATCAGTTTTTCAGAGTCCAAGACAATATCTTCAAATTTACTCATGTTGGTTGGAAAAAAATGGACCTCAATTAGTTATTTGATTTGAAAAAGATAACAGATCAAGAAATCTGGCTGCTGAAAAACCGTTTACCAGATTGGTAGAGTGAAAGAGGAACAGAGAGGCAATTTAACAAACACTAATATAAGAGCTATTGAACTCTGTAAAGCTATAAAAGCTATATATAGTGAAAATCAACACAAGACTCTTCCACTCTGAATAGCGGTGACCATGGGGGTCTTTGACTGGTCAAAAAAAGTGGTGTGACATGAGTTCTGTGACCTCAACGTCCAGATTGCTTCAGTGCTGGCTTCATCAGCACAGAAGCAGAATAAAGGCTCTACAAGTTTTTGTAATTTGGTTTCCCACTGAGCTGCACCTGTATGCTTCGCTGTTTGCAGCTCAAACACACAGAAGTCTTGTGACATTTTGATTTAGTGCATATTACTTTGACTTGTCAACTGAGCCGTCCAGTGTGTGTAAATTTTGGACTTGATCCAATTGCAGTGAATGTGTTAATGCTAACAGCATTATAAAATAGATAAAGGTGATTCTCTGAGCTCATTTCACTTTTAGGATTAAATTCTTATACCTATACTGTGCGCCCCCAGTGCCCCTCTCAAAGCACTGACAGCTTTTGACTCAAGTCATGAAGTTGCCTGTAGTGGTTCAGTGGTTTGGACACAAAGGAATTTAATGAAACACTTCCACAGTCAAGTCACATTAGTCAAAGTTTGGCTGAAAGAAGACTGCAGACTGAGCAGCCAGTAGTCTGAGGTGTGAGAGTCACTCCAACGAGCTAATGTCACACTGCAGCAGGGTGATAATCCCTGCAGTCGTAAACAGATGCTAGAGGCTCACAAACCACACAGTCAACGCACACACATTCCCATAAATGTGTACAGAGGGCCAAATCTTTATAGATAAACACATGTATACTTGTGCAGAACTACAGAGACACGCACACACACTTTAAAACCCAAAGGCTTTTACTTCTTCAGGCTGCAGAATAAAATTACAGACCTGAGGAAGCAATTGCTCCACTGATGATACTGCTGCTAAGATTCTCTAAAAATTGCAACACACTCAGAGTACAGTTGTCTTTGAAATACCTTCAACCTTTTTCGTATCTATCTGTATATTTGATTTATTTCTAATACTTGTGACTGATAACATAAAATTGTGACACAGAGATCCAGTCTTCTGATCTGACGCTTGAATTTCTTGCCCTCACCATAAAGCCTAAAAACCGACAGCACTTTAAGCAACCTCTGCCTGAACTTTCAGTATTTTCACTTCTCACTGCTGCTTACCAACAAATATAACAAATGTGGAGCGAGCGCAGCGCAGGCTGGCAGGGAGCCGGGAAAATCCATCTCGAGTTGCATTTCAGGCACAACTGCTGTCACGAAAATGGCTTTTTTTGTGTCTTCATGGTACAGATAATTTCAAGCTCTGCCGCTCAGTAAAAATGACCCCCAAATAACTCTTTGAAACTTTGCCCTGAAATGATCAGAGAGAAAAACGTTATCACACAGCAGCTTTAGACCTGATCATTTAGTGCTAATACAGAGCTTTTCTTTGAAATTCATGTCCTGCCAGGTGGGATCACTGTTACAATCATCTTCTGTTATTCAGACTGTCCAGAGCAGAATCACTTAGCTGTGAGTTTAATTAGCCTTTCTGGATTGTACTCACTGCTGATATACAATCTTACTACCTGTAATCAGGTCGACTATCATCCATCCCTGTGAGGATTATCTTTGACAATGTGATCACTCAATTACAGGCTAATTATCTGAGGGTTTATTCCACCGCTGCTTCCTTGAATTATCACCTCAATGCATGTAATTACTGTTTTGTTTCTCTCTGCATTTCTGTGGCAGTTATCACCTTCAATCTCACACTCTGAAATGGACAGAGGCTGTAAAGCAGTCAGATGTGAGAGGGGGATAAGAGGATCAGGAACTCCTAGTTTTCCTTTTCTACCTCATCAGAGAGAGTGAAGAATGTTTGACATTTATATGCACACAGAACAACGGAGAGGAGGGGAGTGAGATGGGTGGGTACAGAGGAATAAAACAAGGTTACAGAATAAATGAGAGAAGGTGAGTGGGTGTGAAAGAGGGGGGTTAAAATCGAGACTAAACCAGTACTGACAGGGCAGCCTTGCGCAAGTTAATGCGCATGCATGAGTGTAGCCATACCGATGCATGTGTTTATGTGCATGCACGTGTGTTGTGACATGCCGATCTCCTACACACCTCCTTCGACCCCTCCTCCAAACCCCCTCAGCTACTGTCCCACACCTGACCCCACCCTGCCCAGCCCTGCAGGGCCTGTCACAAATAAAAGCATGAGAGGGGGAACCGTTTTCCACCCCTGTGGGGGGCAGTCACTGTGGATTAGTCAGCTCAGCTTAGGGCCCTCTCCTCTGGGCAGCAGTGCCCAGCAGGTCCCTTCAGACCCCTGGTGGACAGAGGACTTTGAAATAAGCCCCAGACCCCAGACTCTGGAGACATGCCTTTGTCTGATAGCGGTGGGGGAGCATTGATGAGTGACTTCATCTTTGTTTTTGTGAACATGCCACGCCAGAGACACTGAATTACAGTTGAAATCCAGCACGAGAACAACAAAAAACAGCCATGTTGTGTCAGAGAGTAAGCCCGTGTCAAAGGTGTTTGTGGCCTTCAGAGTCAACGCAAAGTAACCCTGCATGGTTTAGATGTAAAAGACTTCACAGCTTATTGTGTTTACAAACTGGCTCAGAGTACAATTCACCAGCATGCATTATCTGTTTGAGGAGAGCATCATTGTTATCAAAGCGTACTGGTAAATATTGCTCTCCTTGCATGAACCTCGCAGCGGGAATTCCCAGATCTGCTTAGCTGGTCAGAACCCAGCAGAGGCTGCATTAAAAACACAAGCAGATTCTCCGTAGTGGTCCACAGAGTTTCTTTACGTCAGTAAAAAGAAGCCAAAGTGCAGCAGAGAGCTGAGAAAAACACAGGCACGACACTGCCTGAGACAAGAGCAGCTGAGGAATCATAATATATTAGTCTTCGTTTGCCCCTGAAGAGCTGATCCAAAACAGCTATTTACATCACTCTGTGTAATAGTCTGTTATTGTGTGACCGTAGGTTAGTCAAGGGTGTCTTTAATTAAAACCTTGTCTCTCTCTTCACGTCTGATATATTCCACTCTTTCATTCACATACATTTTTACACAGCTCACCCATCAAGCAAAGTTGACAGTCCACACAATGGATATATCAGCAGTCAGAGGTCCAAGTCCCCCCTCTGTCTCCCTCTCTCTCTGCCATGACTTAATTATGCCATAACTGCCTCAGGGTTGGATGCTGGATGCCAGTGATTCCAGGGCAGCGCCGTAACAACCTAAGGCTGTTGCTCAGTCGCTGCCATGTGACGCATTCTCCAGATTTTCCTCCTGGACTGACACACTGGCAGCCACATCATGACAATGAGTTTAAGCATTTATGAACATATCGGTGTCACAGGGGTCTTGGGGTAGTTTAATGAGTATAACATGTGTTCCTTCTTATCTTATGGCCGTCAAGCTCAACGTATCAACCCAGGTGAACCTCTCAAAGAGGCTTAAGTTTCAATTCTATATGAATGTTTTACTTTCTCAAACAAGTAAGAAATATAAATCTTCCAAATCAGTGATCCTGGATTGAACTTTGAAAGGTTAACAACAGCCAATTTACAGAGTTGATGACCAGAGGACCTTGTTGGCTCCATCTTTTCACAAAACTCTGTTGATAGTTTGTTTTTCTTTTATTGCATTTTTCAGATTATACTTCTGGTATTTAACTTGGCCAGAAAATATATGGATGGGAGATCAGGGGACCGCATACTGAGGCCTGGAGTGAAACCCTGGGCCCCTGCAGCAGGGAAAAAATCTCTCTACAAGGGGAATGCTCCATTAACTGAATTAAACCAGAGACCTACTCTGCTGCATGAGGAAAATAACACAAGCACAGCACAAAATGATGAAACAAGTTGTCGACTAACACAGAAAAAATAACATCCTTCAACGTGGATGTCTGACCATGAGACATAGATAAAAACCTATGGGCTCATTACCTCAGTCTCACACACGCAAGGATCTGAAAAGAGTGCTGTTACGGCATTTTCGTTCTTACTTGTGTTTGACACGGAGGACTGAAGCTGTTTGACTTTACATTTGCAACCTTTCTGTCTTTTTTTTTTGATTTCCATAAGTGGGAACATGTGTGCATGTTGGGGAAGTATATGGTTCAGGAGGGTCCTGAAACATGTTTTGGATGAGAAAAAGTAAGAAGAAATGTCAGCAGTTTACTCTTAAAATATTACTTACAGTCTCTCCAGCTCCTTCAGGTCCTGAAAGGCTCCTCTCTCAATGGTGGTGATTTTGTTCTCCATTAGCTGCCTAAAGGATAGACACCAGGAGAGTGAGACGATAAGAAACTGGACTCAAAAAAAAAAAAAAAAAAAAGAAAGTGTGAAAGACGGACAGAGCCTGAAGAGCTGACAGAGCAATTTTTACAACAGTACCTTAAGAAGGTGAAGAAAAGAAGAAAGATGGCTGGAAGGGGCCAAAGATAAGAGGGAGAGGAGGTGAAGGAGAGTGGGACAAGAGAGGCTAGGAGAGATTGACATCAGAGAGAAGGGGGGGGGTATGGAGAAGTAAAATGGCAGCGGGTGTGAAAGAGAAAGAAGAGAAACAAATTTGGTGGAGATAGAAAGTGATAGAATGTTAAAACAGCAGAGAGAGAGAAGGGAGAAGACAATCAGAATGGGTCGATGGAGTCCCAGAATTGACTTTAAAACCCGGCCCATCAGTTGGACAGCGGCTCATCTATCATCCAATTTACTCTCTTTCTAACCACATAGTTGTGACTACTCATTCTCTTACGCTGGCACGAGTCCCAAAGGAGCAGTGTGCTGACTGTGGCCTCACACACAAATACACATTTCTATGCACCGTATAGTCGAAACGTCTGATATCAACTCAAAAACCGACACATTTTCTCAATGAGCCATTTAGTCTGTAAATAGATCACAAGTGTCCAAGCAGACAAGGGACCAAATGTTTCAAGCAACAAACCTGACAGAAGTTCTTTGACTTTTATGACCAAGCACAAATGACAGGCTGTCAGTCTGTTTGTCTATCTTATGGTTATATTGATGCGGTTGGCTTCACATAGTCATGTGTGTATACTGTGTGTGCTACCGCCACAAACATCTTTGGACGCCTGTAATGTCTAACCCTCAAAGACTAAGTTCATCTGTATATTCAAATTGACATTGTGCCACAACATTTGCATGGATCAATATGTCTTTTCGTAGCTTTTTGCAATTTCCATCAAATTCACTAAATGGTTAATTCAACGAAACCAATAATTTTTGGTGACATTTCATATTCAGTTAAGTTTGATGGCACTAGGTTTGCTTAAATGCTTTACATAGGTCTTTATAAAGAAAAGATCTGAGTAACCATAACCAATTTGATGCCATTTGACCATGAAGTAGTGCCACAGCAGCAATATCTTAGTTCAAAGAAGAGAATTCCTATCAGCAAGAGTAAGATTATTTATTCATCATTACAAATGATCATTCCACTGACTTCACAATTAGTGGATGTCTTGCTAAAAAGGAAATCTGCTGTCCAGTGTGAAAATATCTGAATGAGAGGGCCTTAAAACCAGCAACCTATGCAAAAAAGACCACAGCTCCTGTACATGGGGCGCACACTTTAACTGCTAAAGGGGTTATAGTGCTGATAGGGCATCGCACCAGTATCACAAGAAAGAGGTGCATCTTTATTTCTGAATCAATCTTTGAAACGACAAATTTGGGGAAATTTTGGGGCAATTTTGAGCTTGATATTTAACATAGAGGATGAACTCATTGTCATAAACACTTGCCAAGAAATTGTTTTTTGATAAACGAATTGTTAGTCTATGAAATCCAGAGTTGTTTGTGTTGGACCTCCTGTAGGTAGACGTGAACACACAGGAAACAGTAAGAAAGCTGTCTCACACACACACACACACACACACACACACACACACACACACACACACACACACACACACACGCACACACACAATTAAGAACATAATCTCTGGAGGAATTCCAACAATGTGTATTCCCTGCCATTCACTTTTAGACGCTGAATAGCACACACAAACTCTCACACACAATGGAGCATGCTATCCCTGTCCGACTCTTAACCTGGATCCTTCCCAGGTGAGAAACGTGTTTTTACATGACTCTTTCCTTTCCTTCCTTTCCTTCCTTGCACCCTCCCTTCCAGCTGCATTCCTCCCTCAGTGGTTACACCTAATGACCGCTATCTCTTTCCCCGTGTGCCCGCTGGTTAAAATAAGCCCCTCCTGACACTTCCACTGGCAGATTAACGCGACAGCATTAACAGGTGCCTCTTCTAGTCTGTGCGCACACACACACACACACACACACACACACACACACACACACACACACACACACGTGCACACGCGCGCGCGGGGGCTCAGTGAAACGCCAGCTTCCCACGACTACAGACGCAGTGCTGCATGCGGCAGCGTGATGCTGAACAGGACCGGAACAGTTAAATCTGTATGTTTTGGTGTTTCAGGGAAAAGTTGTTAGGACTGAAAGCTGTTGCTTGTCAGAGGAGATGACGAAAGGATTTTTTCTTATGATTCAAATCTGCAAAAGAGAGAGTGATAGGAAAGAGGGAAAAAGAGGGAAAAAATGCAACTTACAACACTCGCAGATGTCGCAGTCCTGCAAAATCCGCCTTGGAGATTTTGGTGAGGTTGTTCGCATTTAAATCCCTAAACAGAGAGATAAGGAAAGACTGTCAGTGCGATGAGAAACAATAAAACCACATCGTCAAAGCAGGTGAACAGGTCGTCTGAAGGGTTTTTGCTCCAACTTGGTGAGCAGTGGCAGACGACGACCTGTCACTTGAGCTGTAGCAAATTTTAATTTCTTCAATGGGGTCTCAGACTCATAAAACGTTGCCTGTTTAAGCGAAAAGCCCACTTGTCCAAATCCGTTTTTGATTAACTTGCTGGTCCCCGGACAAACCGATGTGGTCTACGGAGGCTGTGCTAATGCAACAGTGCGAAACCACCAACACAACCACAGCAGACAGAGCCCTCAACTTCAGCTCCGCGATCAAGAGGAATCAGCACATCTAAATAAGAGCAATATGAAGACTCGTCCTGATAAGAAGCAACATTAAAAACACAAGGTTTACATTTGATGAATTTAATAGCCTTTGTAACCCTTTGTCCAAATTTAAGCCTCTGCGCTATTAGTGTTGTCCCCGAGGAAAAACCTCCAAGCACTGAGTCTAATCATGCTTATCAAATCCACGAACTATACATATCACTTAAAATTACACCAATAATAGAGGAACATAAATGGTCTAATGCAAGGATGTGTGAGAAACCCGAAAGTGTGAAAAGCTTGCCATAAACTCTTAAAATCTCTTCAAGAGAAGCTCAGATTCAACACAGCAGGTCAATGCACACTTGTTATGCAGAAATAGATCTTATTCTGGGGTTTTCCCTGTAAACTGTGTCCACATGTTGAGAAATGTTCTGGGCACAGTAAAGTCAAGCTCATCTAGTTTTTACCCTCCGTATACTTACAGTCTCTCCGCGTTGCGGGGTATGTTCCTGGGCACGCTACGAAGCCCTTGGCCGTGACAGTCCACTGTAGTCCCGGTGCAGGAGCACTGTGTGGGGCAAGGCTGGCCGTCCGCTCCGCCGGACAGGACCAGGACCACAACAGCAACCAGCAGCCCCGGCGCAGTCATCCAGGAGCGGCTAACGGGGCTCACGGCTCCCATCATCACTGCGGCAAGTGGGGGCCAATATGAAACCCACAAAAAAGTGAGACAATGCAACAAGGGCGTTAAAAAATAAAAGCCCTGAAATTCCCGAAAGAGCTCGCCAAACTACACAACGGGACTCCGTCCTCCTTCGAGCTGTCCTCCCTTAGCAGACGTGTGTTTGGGAAATTCTTGCTCTGGTTTTACATTTGGGTCTTCTTAGAGGTGTTTCGATGTGATGGGTCTATGAAGTGGAAATGTGGTCCCCCTGAGCAGGGAGAGAGGAGCTCGAAGAGGCGGTGAACCGGCTCTCTGGCTGCGCTACAGCGGCGCAAACTTCCACATGTCCCCGGCATGCGGTGCCCAAATCCCCCCGGTGTGTGCTGTTTGTGTGCGTGCGTATGCGGACCCAAGCCAGTGGAACACCCCGATGTGATCCCTGGAATCACACTCTCACACACACTTTTGTGCGTACACACACTCCAGGTGAGGCTGTCTGGGTTATTAATTCTCAACACGCGTCCAGAGAAGAGGCAGCAGAGCTCGGTTCTCCCGAAAAGCTCAGCAGAGGTCACCGTAGAGGAGAGATATTGATCCCGATCATGTATCGATTGCCGGTCAGTGGTTTGGCAGCGCGAGGGAGGAATAAAGCCTCGTGAAAGACCAGCGCGCAATACTATAATCCAAGTGAGCGTGGTGCGTCAAAGCGCTGCTCCCGAGAGTGTGTGAGAGGAGAGGGGGAGACGTGAGCGGGCACGTCTGCTGTTACTGCGTCTGACCAGACAACTCTCTCTCTCTCTCTCTCTCTCTCTCTCTCACACACACACACACACACACACACACACACACACACACACACACACACACACACACACACACACACACACACACACACTTCTGTTCCCTCTCTTTTCCTCTCTCTTTCCACATTCACAAGCAGTCTTTCCTTTAGCGGAGCAGCAGGTCGTCCGTCAAACAAGCAACAGTTGACCTCGGAAGGACACTTCTTCACTGCAGTGTCTCGGTCATCTGATTCCGTGTTTATGTGGCCTCGGGAAGGCGACAGAGCTTCATAGGGAAGCTTATGCGGACAAAATGGGAAAAACCCACCTGCCTCTCAAATTTCCACGGCTGGTTAAAGCTTCAAAAACACATTGAGAGTACACCTGTCCCGTGATGGACGCACTCCTGTTTTTGGTTGGATATTATGAACCATCTTAAGCTTTTATCAGGATAACTCCAAGGAGACTGAAAAAAAGTAAAGTTGATTTAATTATTATAAAACCTGGGAGCTTTCAGTCTCTGTTATAGCTTTGGGCCATTTCAATATAATATGGGTTTCCTCTAAAAAGAGAGCTCTTAATACATTGCAGAGGCATTACAGGTCTGTGAAAGACTTCCACCTGTCAAACTGCCAGAAACCCTTCATTCCTTAAGATTATGGCTTATGTTATTAAATCTGTGGTGCAAAGTCAAGTAGTTCACTTAAGTATTTTGTTTTCAAAGTAATTTTTATTTGAGTTGAGATCCACACTGTTGTTACTTTTTTCTTTATCTTTAGAAGAAGAAGTTATTTAAGCTTTTAAGACCAATTACTGAATAGATTCAGACAAATGCTTCAAAGTATAATCTAATATAGAACATAACACAGACTATAGTCACAGACTGAGTCAGACTAGCCTAATCTTTTTTAGTAGGCCAATTTGTGGTTTTAAATTAGCTATAACTATAACAGCTGCAGAATAAAACTGATTCATTTATCAAAACCTCTACTTCATTTGGATTATTATAGCATTTCCCAAGGGCCTCTGCTTCTTTGCCATGGGGAAACATGAACAGAGAGAAGACTGGTTGATATATGTGGTTTTACTTAATTGAGGATTTAAGACTTTCACATGTAGCAGTATTTCATTTCATTTCTGTACAGCTGTCAACTTTTCAGTCATAATTTGAGCCAAAATATAAAGTTGACTTTTTTTATTATGTGATATTTTTTCCATAGTGACTTCACTTTTTATATCAACTCTCTACTTTTTAAATACATAAAAAGTGGAAAAACCACATTCAGCAGCATTCAACTGAGATGACTATATTGGTCTGAAACACTGAATGTTATTTGTCATTTACAGACTCTCTGATTTTTGGTCATGGTGTTAGCTTATAATGTGTGAGTCTGACCCCTGAAATGTCCTCTTGGTCCCTGAGGTCTAATGATGTGAAACTTTGGTTGAAATCCAGGGGAACTCATGCTCATGATGTTGTAAGTGCATGAAAAGAGACCCTCAGCTGAAACTTTTATCTCACTCTTCAAAGGACACATTTTATTTGTTGGCTTCTGATTTTTTTTGATTACCTTGTTTTGTACTAAATTGATCGACTTTGAAGCTGTGCTGAACTCGCTCAATGAAACACTTGTTTGTTCCCTCATCATTAAATGTCAGTGGCTTAAACTGAAGGAATGAAAAATGATGAGATGTGTGCTCTGTGGGTCAGTTGGGTGTTAACTTCTGCCCCAACTCTCGCCATGATTGCCTTAGACACCACACCAAAGGAAAATATATTCTCTAGCACATTCTTGTTGTTGTTGTTTTTTGTTTTTAAAGATTTTCTGTACTCGTATAGTGAAAAAGAAATCTGAGTCTGAAAAAAGAAAGAAGAAGACATGAGGGGGAAGGAGGAAAAGGTCTGTCATTAATGGTGGACTGTCACTGATGAAGAGGAGGAAGCAGGAGGGAGAAAGGGAGGGTGACCCCCATCTCCTGCAATACAGTGACGCTCCAGGGCAATGAGCCTGTTTAGACACAGACTCACCTCTCTCTCTCTCTCTCTCTCTCTCTCTCTCTCTCTCTCTCTCTCTCTCTCACACACACACACACACACACACACACACACACACACACACACACACACACACACACACACACACACACACACACAGACAGACAAACATAATAATTACATTGTTATCAATAATAATGATGATAATAACACAATATATAATATAATATCTCATGTCGAAGGTTTTTTTCTCTAATTTATCACAGTAGCTGAAAAATGTGCTGTTATTAGCCTTTAACAGCCATTAATCATAAATTTGTCACTGAGATACATGTTTAAAAAAAAGCAAAAAAGAAAAGACCACAAAAGCAAACTATAATGTAGACTGAAACTAAATGGACCCCTTTTCTTGACTTTGAGAACCCACAAATGAAACCTTTTGTAGAGAAATGTATCTTTTGACATCATAGTGATGAACATACAGATATAAATATCAGGAAACAGATATTACAGAAATATAAACTGTACAAAAGGTTTTGTATTTCAAGATGTATTGTATAAGTTCCACAGTTTCCAAAGATACATCAATAACTTATGGGCTTTAAAAGAGTAAATTAAAAACTTAATTTTGCATTTCAGGCCATGAATTTTAAAATCCTAGAGGTCCAAATGAACAAGAAATGCATGATCCATTTATATGCACAGTAAGTCCATTTGTTCTGGTCTATGCCTGCACTGGTTTCATTTCTTTGTAGTAACAAACTCAGCTGTAAAAGTTGGCAGCTGGTGGCTATTTACAATAAATATGAATTATCAGGGACACCCTCAAAGTTAAGCAAAAAATTACAGCTTTAAGTGTCATGTTTTCAAAGTTTTTACATGTCACAGTTGTTCCTATGTGGAAATGTGTTCTGCCCTGCAGGCAGCAAGAACAAAGATCTTTTACTTTCAGAGCTCAGGAAGTGACACAAGATTGCATTGTTAATGTAGACAGGAACAACTCGACCAACTTGATTTCTCAGTAACAGTGGATCGAGGGAATCCTTACAGGGCAGCACCACACCAAACTATGGGTAAGAGATCAAAATTTGCCATTCATATTCAAATTATTACATATTTTATTTTAAAGGCTACATTCAATGAAAACACAGAAAATTAGACAACCCTCAGAGGTTAGGATGCAACAACAATGACAAAATGTTATTGAACCAACACTGTAAAAAAAGAAAAAGTTGCGTGAACTCGAAATTTCAAGGCAACTGTCTGCACTGGATTTTTGAGTTTTGAAGCCAGCTAAAAGTTTTACATTTGAACCAACTTATAAGTTTTGTTGAGATAACTTTAAATTTTGGGTTCTACATACTAAGAATTCTAAAAAGTAAACTTAACTTTTGTACAGAACAAGCACTTCCCATTTTTTAGTCTCTTTCACCCACCCACATATTTTCATACCACAGACTGTCAGCTTTGGCTGTCACATTCACATGTGAGTATACTCTTGTTATTGTAGGTAGTGGGACTCAAACCTCGTTCTTCCACTTGGGAGACAATGACTCTTCAACTGAGCCAAAGGTGCCCACACATCCATGACACATAAAGTAACCAACACATGATCAGTTCATCAACTTTAGTTTCAAAACAATACTCAAACGAAAATATTCACCTTTATGATGATAAAATCCACACAGGACAGAAGAACAGGGGAGATGGTGGCACATGTGGCAAACTGACATGTGTAGATGAAGACCCCTGGAGATTTGCAATTGAGACCCAGTTCTTTGGATACTCAAAGAATTAAGATATAGCCCCAAGCCTGTAATATGAAGTTTTGCCAACTAAACATATGAAATGAGACCAACTTTACACAACAAACTTTAAAACACAATATATATAACTACTATAAAGTAGTTTGCAACCCAACAGAATATCTTTTGTTCACTTAACCAGAGAATCATTTTCAGGCCAACAATTTTAAGTGTTTTTTTTTTTTTTTTTTTTTTACAATGAATGATCAAGTGGGCTATGTTGATTAAACTTTTCACATGCTTTAGAACTATTATGTCTTCTTGAAGTTACATTTCCTTCACTGGATTAAATGTACCACATATTTACAAAGAACTTCCTGCCTTTTTTAAAGAAAAAACCTTTCTCAACCCATAAACTATATGCAACTTCCTTTACATAACAGCAAAGGCATGCAGTCATTATGGAGGAGAACATGTAAGGTTTATTCATGTGTTTTTATATCCATGACAACACAAAATACCCGTGGATGTAGGATTTGGCAGGTTAGCAGAGTTGCAGAGCTGCTAATGAGAAGTGAATCTGTCTGATGGCTGCGATGTTAGTGCTGCTCAATCTGCACTGTTGATTTAGGAGCTGTTTGTGTTATCTTTGGTTTATGGCCGCGCAATAAAGCTGAAGGTGTGGGGGTCAGTGTGAGTGTAAGAGTATGTGTGTGTGTTTGTGTTTGTGTGTGTGTGTGTGTGTGTGTGTGTGAATGTGCTCGTGACTTGGGTCAGTTCAGCCACCTGGCCTCTGGACAGCTGCTACTGAGACACATGCAGCTCAGAGCTTCTCCTACTGTACACACACACACACACACACACACACACACACACACACACACACACACACACACACACACACACACACACACACACACACACACACACAAACATACAAACACAAACCTTGCAAATATTCATTAATGCACCAACACACAGAGCGGCAGACGGAATATCAAACAGTCTATTACATCCTTGTATTAATTAACCTCATTAATCAAATCTGCTGCATCACATCCATCTTGTTTGTGTTGTCAGATAATCACATTATTAAAAACCAATGATGTTTGTGTTTGAACTGCCACTGTCAACACAGCGGCTGGTTGCACAGCTGCACTGGGACACGCACACACATAAAGGCAGTGGGATGAACACACAGTGCCACACCAAAACACACAAACAGTAACATTAAAAAAATCTCCTCCTCCTCCTCACTCAGATTCCATTTACTCCCCTCTGTCAATGTACGCTGGAGTGATCCATCCAGGAGGGTATGGAAACTGGATTGAGGCCCTGAGGTGTGTATGTGGCTGGTTACCTATTGTTATGATGGGACTGAGCTTTGTTACTTGGTTCACACACCCTGTCGCGGCGGCCCGGGGAGATGCTGAGAAGGTAAATAGGATCTGATGTTGAGATGGGAATGTCGGAAAGTCTCCACTCCTCTTCTACTACTGGAGGAAGGTGTGTCTGCTTTCACATAGCCTCTGTTTGAGGCAGATAATCAATCATCTCTTGTTTTCTGAAAAAAAAGAGACAAAAATGACCCAAATTCATAAAAGTCTAGTTTCTTGAATGAATGTGCTTTAAATTTTCAAAGAGCTTAAAAGTTATTATTTAAATAACCATAGATGGTAAAAAAAAAAGAAAGAAAAAAAAACCTCTATGCATCACATTTAAATTATTTGAAATAGAATTTCAAAGAAGAATTTTTTTCCCCCTGTACATTTTCTTTTAATGAAAAAAAAATATGTAGAGCTTTAATTGTAAGACCCTTAAATTGAGACCTGAAACCTTGAAAGATATTCAAACTCTTTTTTTTTGCAAGTATACATTGTTCCTGCTTGTATAAGCGCTGTTTAAAAATGCATGAATTTTGTTTTTTGCAGTCCTTGAAAAGCTCAATTTTAGGATTTGAATCCTAAACGTGTTCATTCTCTGAAGAGCCTATTGCTTGAAAAGTTCTTTTCACAACGCACAATCTTGCACCAATCATTGGTACTCTTTTGCATTGATTAGGTATCCGTTTATCATGTAAACAAACTTTTCTCTCTTTTTCTGAATTATTTTTTGGCTTTTTGCCTTTACTGATGGGCAGCTTAAGAGAATCAGGAAAGGGTAGCAGAAGTGACATGTATCCAATCATGTTGGAACTAGATATCAATCCAATCAATCCCTGTGCGTCTGTACATGAAGTGCCTGCTTTATTAAGTGAGCTAAACTGGTGTCCCTTCCCAATTTTTGATAGAACTATTGATGGTTAAAAGGTTCAGGAAACTTTAAAGAAAGGACATTATGCTCTGTCATATTTTAAACAAGAACACTGGATGTTCTTACTTCATGTATAATTCTCGTATGCCCATTTGCAACCACTACATATTCATATATTGTAGAAATTCCGGAATTAGTAAACAGCTCAAAACAGGCTGTTCTAAAAATAGCTCAGGGATCTTCATGTGATTTGCTGAAATGATGAGGTTATTGCATAGAGTTCTCCTAACTGGTCCATGATGTTAGAGGAGTGAGCCTCAAGCACCTAGGTCTGCTCATAGCTCTGCCTTTGACAGGCCTCCACAGAGCTGGCCAATCAGAAGGAGGGGACTTTGTGCAGTGGTAAGCCTTAAAGAGACAGCAGCTAAAACAAAGTGTTTCAGACAGTGGATGAAATAATTGTTTTCAAAAACACTAGTCCAAGAAAATGAGTACTGTTTTGAGCACTGAAACATGTAAAGCTATTATGGGGGATACCAAAGTGACAGTACAAAGCCTAATAAAAAAACACAATAGAAGCACAACACCCCCTCTTTAAAGGTTTGACTTAGCCTGAAATAAACAGAATCCTCACAAATGTTTGTTATTTTTTTCACTACAAGTCTTGTTCTTTTAAATTATCAACAAAACCTTTCCCTTCTTTAGAGAAAACATCTACATAAATCCCCTTTTCAAGAAGTTAAAAACAAAAACAGCATGGTTACATTTTTTAGGCAAAGTTTTATTTAACCTTTAGTTGTCTATTTGAAATCAGGTCACGTCATTTGAATGAGTGTTCAGCAAGAATATGGGAGGGTATCCAACCAGACATGATAGTCATAGCATATTTCCTCTCATGGCACAACAATAGAGTCTCCGCCACTCTAATCCCTTTGCACAATGATCCCTCAGTATTTGTTTGTTTAAGAACTGACTGTGGCTTTTCCATGGAAGTGAACCAAAACAGCTCAACCGCCAGTATCTGAAAATAGCCCTTAAGTACTAGATAAACGTGTGTGAAACTAATTGTGTGTTGTACAGAGTTGGCCTGTTGTTGTATTGGTGTGAAAGAAGATTCAACATCTGTCTTAAAACCATGGCTGAACCCTTATTAAGATTAATAAGGAAATTGAAGATTTCCTAAAAGTGTCACTTCTTACCATGTAGAGGAAGATGTGACAGCAAGCAAAAGGAAGCAGATTGAACAGATTACAGATCAAGGATGAAGTTATTCTTCTGTCTTCTTTACTTTTCTTTTGGAACTTAATAAAAATAAAATAAAATAAAAACAACAAAGACTTATTCTCTTGCCCTCTTTTCTCATCTCCTATTGTTTCTCCTGCATGCTGAATCAGAGAAAAAGCCACATGGAGTTAATAACTTACACCATAAAACACTGCATCCTGACACTCTCCCATACTCGCACACACACATACTCATCAACAATGGCGTCTGTGCTCGAGATAAATCATCTGTTTATCACACTGTGTATAATTCAGGAATTTGTCTGAGGATTTGTTCAGGCTCTTTTTTCTTCAAGGAACAAAAACAGAACTGACAAAAGTGGGGGGAAAAGAGGGCCATGTGTCACAAACACAATGAAATACAGCCACAGCTTGATATGGGAGCAGTGCTGTAGTGGGAGAAGTTAGAAGAATGAGTTATAGCGGGCTATAAGCTGGGCTGAAGAAATGGCTCCTAAATACTGACACAGTATATGATTTCCTGACAAGAGCAGGACTCTTGTTGCAGATGGGGCTTTATGCGAGAGGGCTGCTTTGTGTCAGATGAGAGGAATGATCTGTGGAGTCCTGTAGCCTGTAAGAGTGGAGCTTAAGGAGTAGAAGAATGGTTGGTAAATCATTTCAGGCTCCAACCCTCTGAAAAGCTACCCTGGAAGGCTGTTGTTGGTAATGTATATTTAGCTGATATAACATTTTAAATTGATAATATCATGCTTAAAACCTGCATGTTAAAGTCTTTGATCTAAACTTAGGATGATCTGAAAAGACAAATTTCCAAGTTGTGGGAAAATGGAAATACGGTCTTCCCTGACTTGTCTGAGATAATAAAACACCCAGAAAATAGTTAGCATAGTTTGATTAACAGGGCTTAACATCACCTGACCTTTGATCCTTCAGGCGGCACTGTATTAAAAACTGACAACATCGTGTAGGGGATATTACCAGCTGGGCTCAGGAACACTTCAGAAAACCATTGTCACTTAACAAAGTTCATCACTACATCTACAAGTGCAAGTTCAAACTCTACCATGCAAAGACAAAGACATATATAAAAAAAAAAAAACAGAAACGCCGCCAGCTTCTCTGGGCCTGAGCTCATCTGAGATGGACTATCACAAATTGTTTTTGGAAATCATGGACATTGTGTCCTCCGGGCCAAAGAGGAAAAGGACAATCTGGATTGTTATCAGTGCAAAGTTCAAAAGCCGGCATCTGTGATGGTATGGGGGTGTGTTAGTGCCCATGGCATGGCTAACTTGACCATCTGTGAAGGCTCCATTAATGCTGAAAGGTACATACAGGTTTTGGAGCAACATATGCTGCCATCCAAGCCACATCTTTTTCAGGGACGTCCCTGCTTATTTCAGCAAGACAATAACAAGACACATTCTGCATGTGTTACAACAGCGTGGCTTCATTGTAAAAGAGCGCAGGTACTTGACTGGCCTGCCTGCAGTCCAGACCTGTCTCCCATTGAAAATGTGTGGTGCATTATAAGGCACAAAATACAACAGCAGCAACTGAAGTTCTACATCAAACAAGAATGGGAAAGAATTCCTTCTACAATGCTTCAACAATTAGTGTCCTCAGTTCCCAAACGCGTGTGTTAGTGTTGTTTAAGGAAAGGTGACATAACACATTGGTAAACGTGCAGTTTACGTTCATCAACTTTAGTTTCAAAACAATACTCAAACGAAAACATTACAGGCACCAAATTCATAATGAGTGAATATTTCCAAAAATAAATAAAAAAATAAAAAATGAAGTTGATCAGTTTGAACAATAATATGCTCTCTGGTATCTCTTTGAGGATCGGCTCAGGTTACTTCCTGCCCCCAAGCACCTGACAGCACATCATGTTGTAATAAAAAGAGATGAATGGGAAAATATCTCCAAAACATATCTTTGAAGCGAAGTACACACACACACACACACACACACACACACACACACACATACAGAGAGAGAGAGAGACAGAGAGAGAGAGAGAGAGAGAGAGAGAGAGAGAGAGAGAGAGAGAGAGAGAGAGAGAGAGAAAGAGAGAGAGAGAGAGAGAGAGAGAGAGAGAGAGGGGCTGATACTCTCACGGATAAAAGGGACTTCATCGAGCTTGGCTGGGTGCTTGAACAAACATAATTGGCCATGTTTATAGGTAAAACTAACATTAAATTTAGATCCTGACATATCAGTGTACTTAGGATACAGCTGTTTGCACTATTTTGTTTTCAAAATGTTGATCCAATGCAGCACACTTATTCTGCTGAATGTTTTGACAGAATAGAGCACTATTTTGGTTAATGTTTTTATTATGAAGAACGCACTCTTATGCATTTATTTATTTATATATTTATTTGCTCAATGCAATGTACTTTTGTTTTTTGAGTCTGTATTATTTGTCTATGTCACAATATCAAAAGGTCTTAATTAAACACACTAAGAGATGGAATGTGCAGTTTGTTAACATAAAATAATTGATATAGTCATGATTATGTTATTGATGAATAAATCATTCTTTTTCATGTCCAGTCAACTATGTTACACCATACTTCAACTAACTTACCATTATGTTCATTAAAAAATACAGGTTCATTTGTTGCCTAAACTCTTAGTAAAAAACTGAGAAACTTGGTATCTGTGAAATATGTAGCTCAGTACAATCAAGAAATTATCATGACTTTCAGACATTTTGGGAGAAAATATCTTGACCAATAATATGTTAAATTATCTGAACTATCCAAAGTTAAAAGTTTACAGTTAGTGTCCATAACATAGTTGACCAAATAATAAGTCAACATCTCAGTTTTTTTTTTGTTTTTTTTTAATAAATAACAAAAATAAGTTATGCCTGAACTTGGCAATGCCGATATGTTAAAGAATGACAAACATCAGTGATACCGATATTAATGCAGATATATCATATATCCCTACTAAAAAGAATAAATTCCTCTGTCACAATCATCTCATGAGAACATGTAGAGAACATTATGTGCATTCATTTATAGAGACCCATTGGCTTTAATCTAATACTAATAAATGCCTGAGAATGATGGAAAACTTGTGGGAAATTTCTGTTGCTGTCAAACCACTTAAAGCATGGGCTGCTTTTCAAAAGCAATGTGAACTCTTTTATTTTTGGTTTATTACTAACCCCAGAGGAGCAGTTGTTTATCCCTTCCTTGTGAGTCTCAGTTTCACTGTAATTAGTCAAAGAGAGCCTCGCTTGACTCACTTTCGTGGTTTGAAACTTATAAAGGAAACAAAATTCTTGTGATTTGCTTGTAATTGTACCAAGTTCAGATGACATATGGTTTGTGTCAAATAGGACGGTATGACTGCAAATCCTTTTTTTTTTTTGTTGCATTTAACAGGTCATTGCCTAAATAATAACATAATGCAGATCTGTTAAAAAAAGGAAAGAAAGATAATAAAATCTAAGCTTTACTAAGTTTGTGTTCAAGAGAAAAAGAAAATAACTTCTTGATCAATCATTTCTGGAGTTAAATGTTGTAAGTTTTTCCCTTATCTGCGTTTTTAACAGGATGTGTGGAAAAGGTAGATCAAGATTGCTGAAGTGTGATATTTTCCATCAGCCCGAGGAAGACCATCTTACAGCTGCCACATACGTATCCATATCACCCGGGAGAAGTGTTCATTGTTGCACAGAAATCAAAGTGAGTTTCCGAGTCCCCAGAGGAAGAGCGGGTGAGGGTCAGCCTTGTTCAACACACAGGGAAGTTCACAGGAAGAGACTGAAAAACAGCAGAAAAACAGAGTGTAAAGGTTGGATGCAGAAAGGGATAGATGGAGAGAGTGGAAGGCGTGACAGTGAGAGAAAAGTTTGGGAAGAAAAACTGAGGCGTGAGTAAAGGACAACAAGGCAGAGAAAGGAGTGAGAGAAAAAAAATATGAAGGGTCCTGTGCATAGAAAAAGAGAGGAATCAAGGAGCCGAGGGAGTGAGAGGGAGGTGTGTAGAAAGAGGAGTGTGGGAAAAATCAATATGCTCCATGGAGCGACTGGAAGAGACAATCAGTCCTGTCTGACCCTTGTCTCCCCTTGCTGTCAGTGTGTATGTTGTGTGCATGCATATGTGTGTGTACGTGTGGGGGCACACGTGAATTTGTGCATGTGTTTAATTTGCCAGTATGTTTAAAATGCAACATGCCTGTACATTGATTTTGAGTTAGGAGCAGATTTGGTGTCCATATGTCAGAAAGGGAATGTGTGATTGTAATCAAATGTGTGTGTGTGTGTGTGTGTGTGTGTGTGTGTGTGTGTGTGTGTGTGTGTGTGTGTGTGTGTGTGTGTGTGTGTGTGTGTGTGTGTGTGCGTGTGTGTGTGCTGTCCTAAACTCCAATATGTTTCATTGCTGTGACTGCTGAGGGCAGGAGAACGATGCCAGGGAAGCTAATGGGATAAAAGTTCATTACTCTCCCTCTATCAGCTTTATGAGAAAGGACAGATCGAACAAACACTCCAAGCAAAGTTGAAATAGGATGAGGCTGTCACTGCTGCAAACGGACCATCTTGCAGTTTTGACTGGCACTGATTGAGTAGATTCTTGCTTACAGTCGCTCTCACTCACTTTGCTCTCTAACTCCATCTGTGTCACTGCCATCTTCGAGGTCACATTCAGTCACAAGCCACAGGCTATGGGCCACATTTTCTCAGCTTGTACTGAAGTGCTTTTTACAAGATTACCCTGGCTATTATTATTGTAAATATAAAGAAGAGGGCTCCTTCTGTCCTCTCCATTCCTCCTCTGTATGTATGTGTGTGTGTGTGGAGCATTTTTGCGAGCCTGGAGGCCAGTGGCCGTCCACTCGACTGTCGGGTTTTGTAAAGCTTGCTCAGCCCGCCATTGTCTGACTCCCACTTCTGAATTCAGTTTCTCCATCTGCCTGCAGGCACCTCTCAGACTGACAGGGTGTGTGTGTGTGTGTGTGTGTGTGTGTGTAGGGGGGGGGGGGTGATGGATAGATGAAAGAGGAAAAATACAACTCCTCAGAGAGAGAGAGAGAAATTTACCAGTCACAAAATCCACTTTCCTCTATCTCTCTATCACCCCTCTGACACCAACATCCAATCACCTCCTCTGTCCCCTCTCCTCCTCCTCCTCCTCCCCACTCTGTGTCTCCGCTGTGCAGTCGCAGGGGGTTAATTGAGGTCTGAGCAGCAGGGGGCTATTATGACACCTTTGCTAAGAGGACATACACACACACACACACACAAACACACACACACACACACAGACATAATTCTCTGCACACATCATAAAGCAATAATCAAAACATCAAGACGCAGGAAATGCACCAGACTCCTCATTTTCAGTGTTATGCTATGCAACAGCTGCTTTATTGAGAGTGTGTATGCGCTTTAGAAAGGGGGGGGGGGTTGTGTGTCAGGGAGGGGGTGATGTCAGATTTAATGATAGTTTTCACCCTTTGCAAAAGGCGGCCTCACCCCAAATCAGGAACCAACTGAATAAATCACACAATTAATCCTGCAAGTCAGCGTGGCGTATCGGAGCACACAGAACAGAATGGATTGACAGGTGTGTGTATGTGTGTGCACCCGCACTCTGCATGCTTGGGTAGTAGCAGATGGTAGGCTGGTGGTTTGTTGCCAAAATCTCTGTGTGATCATGTAAATGATCACAAGCACACCCGCACTTCAGTAACACAGTCAAGACTGCAACTAAAGCAAGACATAAACAAACACGCAGAGATGCAAACACACATGAAACCTGTTGTGAGATGAACAGGTGAGCAGGATGATCATAGCTGAACCACTATCAAGCTAAATTAGTCTATTTCCTCTGACTCTACTCAGTCTCATACTCTTTTAACTTCTCATTGAGAAGTCTTTAATGTGAAACTGGCTGCACTAGGTGAGTGTGTGTGTGTGTGTGTGTGTGTGTGTGTGTGTGTGTGTGTGTGTGTGTGTGTGTGTGTGTGTGTGTGTGTGTGTGTGTGTGTGTGTGTGTTGGGGTTAAGATGTTGATTGAAGCTGAAGTTTAACAGTGGGAAGCTTTACATCAAAGACTGACATTCACCTTTTATATCCTCTTCTTTTGATGCATTGAAACGCAGGCACACACATACGCAGTAACTTCATGGGAGTAGAGAACCGACAGTTTCACAGAATCAGAAAGTGACATTTGCTTGAAACCTCTGCAATGCAAAATGTCTCTACAGACACATACACGCACAGAGCAAACATCACGGTTTCCTTCAGGGCTCTGGGCCCCTTTTGGCACACATCTACTAACACACAACATCGTGATTTGGACAATGAACACAATATATAGAAAAAAAACATCCACACAAAAACCCAAATACGCACACCCACACACACACATTTGGCAGTAACCACATTGGGCAACAGATGCCTCTGAATGAGCTCTTTTGCAGGGTGTGATTCATAATGTGTCCATTGAAAATCACTTTCTACACATTCATAACCACTTATAGCTGGTCATGAATATGTATAACTCAGAGGCTCCAACACACACACATATGCTGTTAAAGGGATTCATGTATAGTTGTATTACAAACACACACAAACAGGGACACACAAATAAAAGTGTTTTTCATTCAGCTCTTTAACCTTTAATAACATATTGCTTAACAAGATGGATTACAATTAATTTAAGGTACACTGATCAAATTACTTCAGAATTTCCCCTCCTAATGTCCCTGGTCTCTGGAGGAAATTACTTTTCAGGGTGAGTCCGTGTTCTAATAAAATAACTTTGATATCAGCTTAAAAATTAAAGACAATGTCCTCAAAGGACCCTTCAGAAACCCCCCATCCCTCATCACCTCTTCATTCACAGACTTATAACACTTGGAAAAGACCTTCCAAGTTTTCATCTCCTCTCCTTTTTGCATATCGCTCCTTGAGGGATTTAAAGCTGAGCTCTTACAGTGAGTCATCCCAGGCTTAAGCTTGATGCGATTTCCAAATATCAGCTGTAGAATTACACATCGTTCTTTGTGCTTTACCTTCAGACTTGTGGCAGCTCAAGCTTACTCTGTAAGAATATGAATAAATTCAGGAATCCATTGAGGATTTGCTGATTCACTGAGTCACGCTATTATTACTTAATAACTTAAAGCCTCGCTCTGTATTATTTTTTAACTCTAAAAAGATTCAGCGTCAAATGAAGGGCAAAGAAAGATGTATGTAGATTAATATAAAGGTCCATGAATGGATGGATGGATGGATGGATGGACGGAAGGAGGGAAGGAAGGAAGGAAGGAAGGAAGGAAGGAAGGATGGATGGATGGATGGATAGAAGGATTGGTGGATGGATGGATGAATGAACTGGATGGACTGATTAATAAATGGATAAATGGATAGCTGGAATGATTAATAGATGGTTGGATGAATAGATGGATGAATGAATAAATGAATGGGTTCTTGGATACATAGGCTGATGGATGAATGTATGGATAAATGAATGGATGGATGAACTGATGGACAGATGGATGGAGAATGAATGAATGAATGAATGAATGAATGAATGGTTAAAAGAAAGTTTGTGGTTAGATCCTCAGATCTCATTTTTCAGCAGTTTAAGTGCAGAGAGGTCATCTACATCTTAGTATATGTAGTCACAAACAGCATACAAAGAATGTGACAAACAGTGGAAAAACACAGTTACTTAAAACAACAACAACAACAACAACAACAACAACAACAACAACAACAGTGGAAAGTACTTATTTGTGCATGTCAGTGTGAGTTCACTACAAAACCTCAGTGGGAAAACAATATTCTCATCACAACTTCCACAACTTCTGGGTTTCCCCTTTTTACATGCAAGGAAAACAAGAGGATGACGAATACAGAGAAAATGGGCTGGAAATGTAAAACAAAGACAGAAAAAGAGGGAGAGAAAGAGAACTGAGAAGAGGTGAGAAGTTGAGGCAGTGGTTTATTTCTTGATTGAAACCAGATGAGGAATGAGGTGGTGGTGAAAGATCTGGGAAAAGGACCATTAACCAATTAGATTTCCTACAAAACCACATCTCCACCAATCAGAGGGTCTTTACCTGATGACATCATTGAAGGAAGCAGGTGATTGGCTGGTTAATTGGAAAGGCTTCAACTTCACTTTCTTTGTCAAGGATTTATGGTTTTAAGAGCAGTGGCATGAGCAGAAAATGAAACAACTTTTTGGGCTTAAAGACTCAAACATACTCTCTCTCTCTCTCTCTCTCTCTCTCTCTCTCTCTCTCTCTCTCTCTCTCTCTCTCTCTCTCTCTCTCTCTCTCTCTCTCTCTCTCTCTCTCTCTCTCTCTCTCTCTCTCTCTCTCTCACACACACACACACACACAGAAAGTAAATAAAAACTTGCCTCTTTCCTTAACATCACTGGTTTGAATTTTCTGCTGCATTTTGTTCCCTTTATATGGGGCATGACTTCACATATGACTGACGTGTGTGCCTGTGATCATGTTTATGTTCATGTGTGTGATTAACTAATGTGTGATCTTGTCCTTCTTTCTCCCCAAACCAAATTCAGACCACATGCTTTTCAAAAAACAATGGATTCAAAACTAGAATGGGAAAGCACCTTACAGTTCCCTCAAACCCTCTCTTGCTGCCCCCCTGAACACACATGCAGATACAGACACAGACACACACACACACACTCCCCTCTCTTTTCTACAGACCCTTTTTCCTGCAAACAACTTCACAACTCAGACTATGTCGATGGGTATCTCTCTAGGTATCTGAATGTCTCTTTTCTCATCTGTCAGATCTCATCCTTTGCACTGCAACATTTATCCGACCACAGCATGAAGATGGCTTTAACTCAGCATGAAGTGGATGATGGGAAATTGAGTTCCTGCTGAGAGAATATGATGTGACCCGTTGACCTGTTGCCTCAGCTTATATCATGAGAACAGCATAAGTGTGTGTGTGTGTGTGTGTGTGTGTGTGTGTGTGTGTGTGTGTGTGTGTTGCATGGAGACATAAAGGAAGAAAGGAGTGGAAAAATGAGACGGGGTAGATAGAGTGGGGAAACAGATAAGGAAAAGCGAGGCATGGCAGTGAGAGAGGAGGAAGGGGATGGGTGGCACTCTCACCTTTTGCACTGAAGCTGCTGAGACTTGAAGAACGAGTGGCATCTCCATGACAACACAAAAACAAACATCCGCAAGAGGAGTGTGTCAGAAAAAAAATCCTCTCTAATTATATACATTCCAAATTTGGATCTAAATATCTTCCTTTATTGACCTAATACAGGCTGGAACGTGCAGATACATGCACGCACGCACACACACACACACACAAAAACAATGTCACAGCAGCTCAAGTGTGGTATTTTCTGTAAGTCAGTGTGTGTGTGTGTGTGTGTGTGTGTGTGTGTGTGTGTGTGTGTGTGTGTGTGTGTGTGTGTGTGTGTGTGTGTGTGTGTGTGTGTGTGTGTGTGTGTGTGTACATGTGTGTAAAGTGGGGAATGCCTTGGCTGAGATCCTGGTTGCGTGTGATGGAGAACTTTACAAATTTCCAAACAAACACTCTGGAAACAATTAACAGAATAAAACATGAAGAGACAGAAAAAAAAAGAGGGGAAAAAAGAACAGAGAGCGATGGACAGATGGGGAAAAAGATGAAGCAGACAATAACAAACTTTGAAGAAACATACACTTATCAGAATGATCCATATCTCTCAGTCAGACTAGCAAAAGCACACATACACATGGGTAATGAACAAAGATATAGTGTAATGTCTCTGACACAGCACTCACAAATCTCCAGAAGTGATTGTTCCCAGATCAGGGAGAGTGAGAGGAGACATCAGTCTGAGGCTCTGGAGACTCATCAGCTCCAACAGGCTGCAGACACAGATCTCAACCCACTGCTGCTGCAGATTCCTCACTGCCTAATTTTATAAGTATGCAGGAATCAAACCCAAGACTTATTTTGCCAGTGGAAACGTAAGCATGTCAGACAGCCTGAATTGTCCCTACACTTCATCTATAATCTTACTGTTTCATTATTTTTTTTTAACCTTTTTTTAAATAAGTAACTGTTTGAGACAGAAAGGAAATATTTCAATATGGGACTTAAATTCTTTTTCAGGAATCAAAATTTCTTTTGCCTTTTGTTGCTATCAAAATTTAAAAATACTGATATATGATCATTGGCTTTTTTTACATCAAGGAATGCAGGTAAATATCAAAACAAAGAACATTCCAGAGCCCAGATGACTTGGTGGTCTAGGTCACGCTCCATAGCAAAAGCCCTTGAGAAATGTATTCTAATGAATTGTCTCATGTCGTACCCTTTATTATTGTATTGTACCGTATCATAACAATTGTATTGTATCAGATTGCAAGGTATCATATCGTAACCTAAGATAACAGTGTAGTGTTGAATCGTATCTTACTGTATCATATCCTAATATATTGTATGATAACGCGGCATATCATAAGGCAGCATATCATGTCCAGTCAACTCATATTGTTGTGTATCTTAACAAATTTTCATATCTTGTATTATAGTATTGTATTGTTATGTATCAAATTGTATTGTATTATAAGGTATTAGAATGTATCGTATCATAACATAACATAACATAACATAACATAAAATAACATAGCTTTATGTATTATATCAGGTCCTATTGAGCCCTGTTGTAAATATTTCTTCTTAAAAGATATTCCATTTCAGTATAAAAACTAAGCACACAAGTCCTTCAAGTTTAAGTTTTGGGTAAATTATTACCCAAAATTATTAATTTCTTTTGGCTCTAAAATAATCACCAAACATAACTTTTATGTTAATCTTAGACAGACATAGTTGTTTTTCGAACCAAAAACTGTACTGATTATAAACTTATCCCCTCTTTCACTTTCATGTCCTGTTTCCCTCAAGCTTTCATATCGATACAGATTTTTTTTTTTTTTTTTTTTTTTTTTAAAGTAATCGGCCTTAAGAGCTAAATTGGGGGGGGGGAAGATCTAAAAAAAGATTGCATGCTGAAATCCACCCTGACTGGTGAGTCAAATTCAGTGGAAACACCAACTCAGAGTCAAACTTGATTAACAGAAATATAGCAGTAAAATGACTGTTTATCATTAATAAAGTGCTAAAACTAAACATTTCACTGATTACAACTTTGTTTAGAAGTATAGAGTTGTAGTGAAGTGTAGAAATCGTAATGTGTGAATGTGTGCTGTAAATATTCCCACCCTCTCAGCACCTGCACAGAGGAGTGAGCTCATGTCCATCAACAGAGCTGTAGGTCTCGTCTAAACACTCAGTGATGGATGCAGCAGCTAATCAGGACAGTGATCACAAAGTCATGTAGTTACAGCTCACAGACTGTGGGCCAGATCCCAATGGGTGGTTTACTACCAAATCCAACCCTGATGACTCACTTTAAGCTGCTATTTTCATCATAGACGTGGCTTCACAATCATAACAGCAGCTACATGATTTGAAAAGATCAGTGGTGGTCATTAGTTTTTTAGTCCAACCAGGATTTAGGGCATTTTTGTTTTATTGCTGCATTCTAACTTCTTGGTGCTGCCTGTGTCCATTTCAGTGCCATCAACCAACAGATGATTGTACATTTTTTAGATTACAATTCATTCTTGAAATTTTAGGTGCCATTCTGTGAAATGTGAATAATGGTGAATAATAAATATAAATAATAGTGCCTCTGAGATCAGTGCTGATTTGCTGTTGAGGAGAAGTTTGAGACATAGCCTATGATTGGCCAATGGACTCAAACCAAAGCTCCAGGAAGTGACTAAGTAGACGGCTAACTGTTTCCAACACAGACACATGAATGAAAAAGCCACGAAAAAGACTTTGAGTGCTGAAGTTATTATTAGGAATTTACTGTATCCCCTATAAAATCTATTATTAGAGGCTGAATTACACAGCTCCTGAATGAGAAACTCACCATCGCCTTGCTTAGCTCTGGTGTCCTCTTCAGTGAGAGAGAGAAAAAAAAAAAAAAAAAAAACAAACCAAAAACCTATAAACTATACTCTTTGATATTTCAAAGAGACTTGATTAATTGATTGAACAGTAAGTGCTGGGACTCAATCACCTCTTATGACTTTGCTTAGTTAATTTTCATGTATTATTTTTTCCCTTTTTGTCTTTTCTCTCATGTTTGTCTGATATATTGCCTGTCGAATAAAAGGAACTGCAGAAAAGGGTTTGCAATTTTGATTTCTTTGATATATAAATTAATATATAACACCACTCCTTAAACCTTAACTCTTTTAAAAATGTATTTGTATTCTCAGACTGACATAACCTGGACAGCCTTGATGAGAAGAGAACAGACTGTTCATTCAGCCATCCTGCCCTCTGTTCATTCCTCCACTGGCAGAGACAATAGTCTGTTGTTGTTGTGTTTATGGTCCTTGTTTGTGGGTTTTTCTCCCAGGCTCAGTGTTGTGTGGACTCAGGAAGCCTGTTCACTCTAATAAAGTTTAACAGGCCTGTTTGAGTCCCACAGGACCTCAAACACACTGGACGACAGCAGAGTAACACTCACTTTCATTATCTCACACTCTTCTGACCTGATTATATCCCATCTAATCAGCAGTCTGTCCTCCACTGTGTGCTTTTCATTACACGATGTGGTAAGATGATAGACAGCGATAATTTCGTCCCTAAGTTTAAAGTCTGACTCAGAAGAATTACTTAATTACGCACTGATTGCTTAATTTGTACCGCAGAGATATTGTCACAGATGGAAAGTATTTGACTCTGAGGACTGTAAATGAATATTTTCAGCACACATTGAGTCCAACAGTTAGATTAGTGGGAAAGTTAGTTAATCAGAAACATATGCACATGCAGCATCAAGGCAACAGCTTCATCGCTGACCCCAACCTTAAGTCATGACAGGAGCCATCCACCCTTCTAAACAAGAATTTATTCCTCTGGTTGCCATGGTGTGGACACGTAATGTTAGTAATGTGTACTTGTTCATGTCATCACTTTATATAGGTTCACCCTCGAACACGCCTGCATGATTACAACAATGTAAACACCCCTCAGAGTTTTCTCACTCACACTTGGTTGGCGTTCTCTCTGCAGGTTGTCTTCAATCTCTCATCTAGTTTACGACTTTCCCCTCTGTTGCACCATTTATATCCACTCTTTGAAACACCTTTCTGACTGCAAAAGAGTTTAAACGGAATTAAAAAAAAAACAGTTGGAAGATAAATGGCCTCGGAGCATTGAATTACCTGTCGTCAGGAAGAGGAATTTCACTGAGTGTCAACAGCTTTCATTATTAATGGGTCTTAGACATGTAACTCTCACAAGAAACCCCCTGAGAAAGGGGGAGAGCTAAGCAGATGAGCACAGAGGTTTAAGGAAGATAAGAAATGAGCTCGAAAAAGTGAAGTAAATATGGAAAAATAGACCTGCATCTTTGCACGACGTGACTTTGTGGGGGATCTGCAGGTGTTCAGAGAAATGATGGCAGATGTATTCCGTGATGGTTTCTTGAGTCTGCTCTAAAAACCATGTCAGGCTTGGCTGCATGACTATTTCTAACAGAGAAAACACATTTATATGAAACTGATGCAATCTGCAAAGACAAATGAGTTGACAAGTTTGTAATATAACTGTAATCTAACTAGTATTGACCAGTAACCTATCAGCATACAAATCTGATGTCATGTGTGGGTCACCTGCACATAGTCATGGCCAAAAGTTTTGAGAATGACACAAATATTACATTTCCCACAAAGTCTGCTGCTTCAGGGTTTTTAGGTGTTTTTGTCAGATGTTTCTATGGTATGATGAAATATAATTTGAAGCATTTCATAAGTATCAAAAGCTTTTGAGAACTACACAGAATTCATGCAAGAAGTCAATATTTGCAGTGTTGGCCCTTCTTTTTCAAGACTTCTGCAATTCTCCCTGGCATGTTGTCAATCAACTCCTGGACCAAATCCTGACTGATGGCAGTCCATTCTTGCATAATTAATGCTTGGAGTTTGTCAGAATTTGTGGGTTTTTGATTGTCCACCCACCTCTTGAGGATTGAGTTCTCGATGGGATTAAGAGCTGGGGAGTTTCCTGGCCAAAGGCCCAAAATCTTAATGTTTTGTTCCCTGAGCCATTTTATTATGACTTTTGCTTTATGGCAAGGTGCTCCATCATGCTGGAAAAGGCATTCTTCATCACCAAACTGCCCTTGGATGGTTGGGAGAAGTTGCTCTTGAATGTTCTGGTACCATTCTTTATTCATGGCTGTGTTTTTAGGCGAGATTGTGCGAGAGCCCACTCCCTTGACCGAAAAGCAACCCCACACATCAATAGTCTCAGGATGTTTCACTGTTGGCATGAGACAGGACTGATGGTAGCGCTCACCTCATCTTCTCTGAACAAGCCTTCTTCCAGATGCCCCAAACACTCGGAAAGGGGATTCATCAAAGAAAATGACTTTACCCCAGTTCTCAGCAGTCCAGTCCCTGTATCTTCTGCAGAATATCAGTCTGTCCCTGATGATTTTACTGGAGAGAAGTGGCTTCTTTGCTGCCCTCCTTGACACCAGGCCTTCCTCCAAAAGTCTTCGCCTCATTGTGCGTGCAGATGCACTCACACTTGCCTGCTGCCATTCCTGAGCAAGGTCTGCACTGGTGGTGGCTCGATCCTGCAGCTAAAACACCCCCAGGAGACGGTCCTGGCGCTTGCTGGACTTTCTTGGGCACCCTGTAGCCTGTTTGGCAACAATTGAACCTCTCTCCTTGAAGTTCTTGATAATTCAATAGACGGTTGACTGAGGTGCAATCTTACTCGCTGCGATAAACTTCCCTGTTAGGCCCTTTTTGTGCAATGCAATGATGGCTGCACGTGTTGCAGGTAACCATGGCTAATAGATGAGGAAGAATGGTGTCATGCATCATCTTCCTTTTAAAGTGTCCAGTCACTCAATCATGACAGATTGATCTCCAGCCTTGTCCTCATCAACACCCACACCTGTGTTAATGTGTGGAACACCTGTGTGTCATTGAAATTATGTCAGCTGGTCCTGTTGTGGCAGGGCTGAAATGCAGTGGAAATGTGTTTTTGGTAATAAAGTTCATTTTCAAGGCAAAAAGGGACTTTGCAATGAATTGCAGTTGAGCTGATCACTCCTCGTAACATTGTGGAGTATATGAAAAATGCCATTATAAAAACTGAAAGAGCAGACTTTGTGATAATCAATAGTTGTGTCATTATCAATACTTTTGGCCATGACTGTGCACTGGTCTTTATCCTTTGTCTGTTTACTGAATCACAATAGTTACAGTGAGACTCATATATAACTTCCTTATGACTAGTAAGAAAGAGATTGACAGCATGGACATAATTTTGACTAAACTCCCAGCCAGTGTTTGCCTTTAAATCCTAATCATCTGTAATCAAGACCTCACGAAAAAGTCCAGTAAAGGAGTTGTGTTATTCCTCAAAATTAATAAAAGAAAAATTCCTTTGAAAAACTATACAAGCAAGAGCTTAGGACAGCCATTCAGATTAAAAAAAACCTTTGACTTCTCTGCATTGTAACCTGACACACATCTGCTCAGAGAACAAAAGACATTTAAACCTGGACAAACACACACACACACTGAGTGAGACTGACAGAGTGGGTGAGTGGAGGTTAGAGAAACAAGGAGAAATGAAAAGTGTCTTTGAAAGTAAACAAAGGCAGAATGATCAGGACCAGATTGGTGCAGATCAAACAGTAGTGTAGAAGTAGGAGAGAGGCCTCTGATGGAGACATCAAACAGACCTAATGTGAACCACATATGGGCCTGACATCACGTACACTGACACATGCGCGTACACAAATGTAACATGTATCAGCACTTCCAAACAAATACACACGGAGACATCCAGAGCCAAGTGCTAAGCATTACCTTTTAATGACCAAATATTACAGCCTTTGTCTCAACTGGAGACAAAGAAATGTGACAAGAAACAGAATTTATCCATGATGGAAGAAGTTGAAACACACAATCAAATATACTTGAGAAGTTGGATCAGGATCTTGAACTCATCACAGATGAATAACTTGTAGATTAGGTGATACATTTTCTGCTGAAAAGGGGTGTACTATCCCTAAACATTAATGGATTCAAAATCTTTGAGTAATTTTTCTCTGCATGCAAGACACAGCTGCTGACCCATGCTGTCAGAGGGATGAAAGAGATGTTCTGAAAGAAAATACACTGAGGTGACTTGGCTGCTTCTATTGTTGGGTCTGTCCCCATGTGTTTGTAAGAGGGAGTGTGTGTGGTATCACAGCTGCCTACGTCACTGTGGTGAAGGGCGTCCACAATGAATCAGCAGCACAGGAATCAATGCTCTCCAAAGAGAGAAGAGTCAAACACAGAGAGGTTATAGACAGGTCAGTGGTAGAAGAGGCTGATGGTAGAAACTGAAGGAATATTTACACAGAAATAAAAAGTCAGCCAGCACTTTTTCCAAAGTAGCCAATCCACATTTCTGGGAATCTTTCCATATATCATGCCATTGCCTCTGAAGTGCCAGGTCCAAAGATATAGCTCCACTGTAGAATCATAAATCATACATCATTCCATCTGTAATGTTTGCTCTAACCATGGCGCCAAAACTTCAGAAGGTATTAATCTGAAATGAAAGTCAGACGTACCACTAGTGTCAGACATCCCTAAACATAAAAAAAGAGTTATTCAGCTACAGAATGCTTAAAATCTTTGTTTTTTTTATTATTTTTTTTTAGAAAACAGCTCTGAAGTTAAAAGTGTTTGAAGCTGCACATTACCACCCAGGTTCAAAAATGTGCTTACACATATAGAGCAGAAAGTACTGATATTAACAGACTCTCTCACCTTTATACATTCAAGCAGATCAAAAACTATGATTCAAAATCAGCACCAAAATTATTTCTTGATGCCATTTCTCAGTTTCTGTGGTCAGGTTTGGACATTCCTGGGTGTACATAAATCCAAGGTGTCTGAAAATCCCTTTTCATGACACAATTTTTAAGTAAAAAAATATTATCTGGTACCTGCAATGTGATAATTATATACTACCAATTTTCCCATCATACCCCATACACATGTTCTTAATGCAACCCTTTTACAAGTGGGCTTGTGTTCTTATCTGTCCCTTCACTATGTGAAGATGGCATATTTTTTTCCCATTAAGTCTAGAATAAATTCAGAAGTTTCAGAAAATAAGACCAGAAATATCAAAGTTCTTTGCTGAAGGTTTAAAGGTTTCTTTTGGGCTCTGCTGGAGAATTCAATTCATAACACCTAAACATCATGTCCTAAAAAATATTAGAAATTGTCGTCCATAGTTATGACTTTAAGCATCTCTACACTGTTCAATGTTTCTTTACTCAAGTCTGGATCATGCTACACAAATGTATCCTTAAACAAAACCTTTGGTTAAATATTTAACTATTTTAATTTGCAAGTTTTTTCTCTCTACAAATCAGACATTTTGCCAAACACTATATATAAACAACACCATGTTACATGAGTACAAACAATTCTGGAATAGTTCCTGGAAACTTAATTGATCTGAGAATGACTTACTATATCAAACAGTGTATGGTTAAGTATAAAGTTAAGGTTTAGTATAGGAGTTAAGGTGTAGGTGGTGAAACTTGGATGATATCATGGATCTATACCTGATAAACCAAAATGATCGATTTAGCATTATATTAAAAGGTCAGAATTTTTATGTGGTTCTGTAATAAACAATTTTTCAACAGTTTATTTTAATGAGAAAACTCCAAAGCAAACACTAACATTAACTGAATTATCAGAGAAATATTCAACCCACAGAGGACATCTGTGTGCCAGGAAAGCTTGCGGACCTCTGAGAATCGACCAGAGAGCGTGATAACCAGTCTGCTCATTTTTCTCAGGCCTCTGACCCTCCTGGTTCCCTCCTGCTGTCACTCCCTCTTTTTCTAAAGCCCCTCTAATAACAGCCAGGAGCCGGTTGATCGTTGCTATAATTAATTTGCTAAACAACTCGGGGATGTGGTGAATGTGGTGGTGCTGTGTATGCAGGTGTTCATGATGAGGAAGTGAGGTTTATTTGTGTTCACATCTTAGAGAGCGGTGTGTGTGTGTGTGTGTGTGTGTGTGTGTGTGTGTGTGTGTGTGTGTGTGTGTGTGTGTGTGTGTGTGTGTGTGTGTGTGTGTGCGTGCGTGTGTGTGTGTGTGTGTGTGTGTGTGTGAATATCTTGTGATTCTGGTGTTGAAGCTGCTCACTGGAAAGGTCATCGAGACAGAGAGGAAGCAGGAGGAACAATGCTCAAGGCTTCAAAATGTGATGTTTATGGAACACTGTAAATCTGATGCATACCTGTTCCTAAAGCCAGACTTGAGTACTAATCCATAAAAAGATCTTAACCTCATTCTATTAATTTCACTCTGTGAAAGTTTTACCCTTGACCATTCCTTTTGCTCCCCATGTAAATGATTAGCTTATGCCTGCTTTGTATATGAATAAAGGCATGACTGAAACCTAATCCAACGGTTGAAGAGAGAGAGAGAGAGAGAGAGAGAGAGAGAGAGAAATGAAGGGGAGTGTTAAAGGGGAGCTGAAGGGTTTATGGGTGGATTGCAAAATCTCAAAGAAAATGGTATTACAAGCATGCATCAGGAAGGCCTACTGACTTTAATAACAAATCAGAACATACAGCATAACTACACAGAAAATAATAATCTTCCATTTTTGCCTATAATTAGACTCGTCTATTACAAACACACACACTCATTCACACACCACCTTTGCTGGGTTATTTTACAAGGATTATGCTGGTGATTACATGGAACTCTTTTCCTGGCAGTTCCCACATTCCAGCTTCTCTGCTTCACTTTTTTTTTAAACTCCTGTTCTTTATTTTCTACTCCTGCTCTTTCTTTCTTACTGTTACAATCCCCTTTCCTTACTTTCTTTCTCTGCTAAAATAGAAATCTATACAAAGGGAGGATATGGGACCTGGGCGCTTCAATATTAACATTTCAATCACGCTTTTAGCTCAGTGAAAGAAAATAAATTCGAGTGGGTTCATGCCTTTTGCTCCTCCAAACTGTATGCAACTGCATCTCTCTCTTTCTTTCTTTCTTTCTTTCTTTCTTTCTTCTTCCTCTCTCTTTCTGGGACTGTTTCAGAGCCTTAAGAGCTGGTTCAATAAGTGAATGGTAATCCCTGTAGAAGCAGAGAGCAGGGCCTTTGTAGTTCAGAGGGCAGATTAGCATGGTGACCGTGGAGAGAACAGAGTCCTTTGTCTCACTAAAAGCCTTAGATTAGATATGAGAACTGGCCACAAACTTGTGGGAGTTCTGTATGTGCTGTGGGTTTGTGCTTTCTTGTGTTTGCTGAAGTATTTTAATAAAAATCACTTCAAAAACTTTTCTCCACAAATAAAAATAGTATTGAGATTGGCTGCTACCGTCTCATAATGATAAAGATGATGATTAGTCAGGGAGAAGAAGGTAAGTCACATCACCAGATTAATGTTTCGATGGGGTATGGGTTTTGTGTTTGGGGTTTATACTCTCCTTCTGGTACTACTTTTTACATAATTATTTATTATTTTTGATTCTGTCTGAAATACGTTGTTTTAGCTGCTGTCTCTTTAAGGCTGCCCCCTCCACAAACCCCTTTCTTTCTGATTGGCTAACCCTCTGGAGGCCTTTGTTGTTAAAAGTCCAACCCTTCCAGTGCAATGGCCTCATCACTTCAGCAAGTCTCATGAATTTCAGATAGATTCAGGGAAAATATGGGCGAGCATAATACGCCTTCTAAAAGTTGTTCAACCATCGTTACAGCTATGAGATAAACTTTTAGACTGTGTTAAAGAATGAACTCCACCAAAAAATCTAAATAAAGATAGCAAGAACTAGTAAAGACTAACACCAGCATCAAAAAGAAAATGGATGATGAAAAGATTGTAAGCACAAAGAGTGACGCTCCAGCTGACAGCTGAGCAGGATGCTAAAATGGAAGGCAGAAGTGTCATGCTAACATTAAGAGGATTATGTTTCAAATGATGCTACAAAAAGGATGCTGGCCACTCTGAAAAAAAATGATGTTTACAGCCTTGTTAAGAGTTCTCAGTCCATCAGAGGTTTTTATGTATAGGACCCAAAACTGAGTTAACTGTTGTTAAAGGTCATTAAGAAGAAAGCTACAAGTGTTTTCTCTCTACAGTTGCAAAAAAAAAATCCTAAATTGTTGGTATTGTTGGTGAATTATGAACCCACATTTTCTAAATTAATATTAGACAGGATGACTGTGGAGATTTTTTGGACAGAGACTGAGGTGTCATTTGAAACATGTAAATATACTGAAGAGTATAAGATGAGCAGGTGAAGCAGGGTTTCTTTCAGTATTAATTTAATCTGTAATAAGAGTAGGTTTTCATCTTCATGAAGCAGCACACGGGGCTGAACTGTTTGTATTCATTTAAATTCAAAGCCTTAGACTTCACTCGGAACTTGTTGAAATATCATTCTGGTTTTTGCACTCGTTGGTGAAACTTTGAAAACTTTTACTTGTTGGTTGAACTTTGAAAAACTTCTACTCATAGTCATGGATTCAACCTTAAAAATTTGTTCAAAAAGAAGAGCAGTCTTAATAATGAAGACAATGAAAGTACCAGGTGTTAAATTTCACCAAGTTTTCCTTAGTCCTTGTCTAAACATGTCTTAGAAATACTTATCAAAAAGTTTTTAATTATACTTAAAACTACCCATGAATTAATTTAGTAAGTTACAGGATTTCTGAACTGTATAAAGAACCTTTATTTCTAGTTTTCTACAAAATGTTTACACACACACACACACACAAATATATGTCTGTTTACATGGAGCATGGATTCATCAGAGTCAGCACAATATGAGAGAGATAGAACAGGATAACAACTCTAGTAACTTTTAAGTTTACTCATGTTAAGTTGTTTTGGTCCGTCACAGCCCTTTTACACCCGCGTTATTGCTTAAAATGACTGTTGAGAGGAGCGGTCGCGGCGATTGTAAATGCGTGCTCATGCATGAAGTGTACCATGCCGAAGCACACCTCTCCAAAGTGTGCCAAAGAGGAGAAGTGAACCATGAACCATGCTCAACTATGGTCAAACGAACTGGACTTCAGAGCTAAAGCGTGCTTGGGCACGGTACGAATGGCCAGTGTGACTGCCCCTTTAGAGTCTCAGGGTCAGAGCCTGAGTCGAGTCCTCAATACACAAGTTAATTAGTAGCCCCTCTTTAGGCAACTTGGCATTAATTAGTTATAAAAACAGTGCATGAACATGATTGTTGATGAAGAAACACTCCAGTCATCGCCTACAACTAAAAAAATAGAAGATAGGATAGGGATTTTTTTTTGTTTTCTTTACAGAGAGAGCAATTTTGAACCTGTTTCCAGTCCTTTACTAAGCTAGGCTTCATAGACTTCTTGTTTAGCCAAGATACTGGAATTCATTAAAAACTTTTTTATCTGACTTGTAGCTGGACATAGGATATGTATAATCCAAAAATGCATTATCCAAATGCAATCCATTTTCTTCACAAAGTCAAGACTTATCTTACACAGTAAACACTCAGCTTTGATTTAAGTCATCTCTGTTTGAGGGCTCAGAACCTGATAAATGCAGGGAGCTAAAGGAGAGACTTGGATGAGGAGACAGATTGAGCAGGGAGGGAGAGAAAGACACACAAAGAGGATTAAGTTCCTGTAAATCAAGGCATTAGGTTGCACAAATAAATACAGACGCTATGACTGGGGATGACTAGGGCTGGCTATGATTGGACCCTTTTTCATCTCACACACACACACACACACACACACACACACACAAACACACACACACACACACACACACACACACACACACACACACACACACACACACACACACACACACACACACTCTTCCATCTTCCATTCCACTCTCTACATCAACAAACATGCACCCAGATTTAGAACCACAGAAAAAATGCCAGCAATGAAACGATGTTATGAGAACAACCACTACCGCCAAGTAACTTACTGCTGGTCTCTAACTCCCTGTATGAATGTCTGTGTCTGTGTCTGTGCTTGCGTTGTGTGCACTTTCTCAGACAAGAAAAGAAAATTCAAAGTAAAAGCAAAGTCATCATCGAGCCTCTCGACTGAGGGTAATAAGTGAGCCACAACTAGCCTGCTCTGTGTACGTTTCCTCACCACTCACATTTACTGACCGCTGAATGACTTGAAGACACTCTTGGGGGCTACCCATTAAAAATGAAATGACCATGCAAGGTTTAAGTGCAACTTTATTTTAACTGCCTATTTGTCTTGCAACGTGAGAGGCAACTCAAGGCACAGTTCAGCTGTGGAAAAAGTCATTATCTTTACATGAAGTTCATTTTTGTCATCGCTGGGAAAACAGCCCTCTCCCTGCCTCCAATCTGCTGTTATTCATATTACCATTGAATTTATGAATCTGAAATGTAATTTTCCTGTGGTTTTAAGGCTATTGGCACCTTCTACCACTTGGACGGTCACATAGGGTGGAAAAATATGTATGGCAGTGTGTGTGAGAGAGAGAGGGTGTGTATGCACTTGCACATGTAGAGAGGTACACAGGGGTATCGTTATACAAAGCTATCATCTGCTGCCACTGTAACACTCACACACACTCATACACACACAAAGAGACTCAAGAACAGCTGCCTTTACTATAAAGTCAGGAAAGGTTTGATGATTACTTAGAGAAGCGAGCAGTATTATATTCAGGGAGGTAAAGCAGCATACTGTGATCCCAGGTTTTGATTTTTGGGGAAAACAACTTAATCATTGCTTTGGATTAACAACCTCCACAAAGCCTTAAAAACCTCGCAGCAGGAACATTGTTTATTCTCATCACGCTGTATGCTAAGGAATAAATTTCTTAAATTACACATTTGGGTTATTTATGCCTAAACCACAAATCCAACAGCTGCATTCTTGTGGCACTGAGTATTTTATGTTAGGACTTAATGCGTCATTAAGTAACGTGTTGTTACATAAGATGAGAAATCAAAGTGATGTACAGCAGCCTATCGACAGGAATCTGAAAAGGGAGAGAGGAAACTAAGAATGTAAGAGGAATGCTTTCCAATAAGCAGGAGAAACTAGAAATGCAGGATGATTCAAAAAAGAGCGAAGCTATAATCTATGCAGGTGGATATGTACAGTTAAACAAACAGTAACAGCATTCATCAGTAACAGCACAGTAAAAGTCCTTCATGGCAGGTCTGTACATGCCCCAGTCCTTAACTTATGATGCTGTTGGTACCCCTGTAGTTTCATCAAAGCTTGTCCACTCCTTTGTTTGAAAAGCAGTAAAAATGAGAGAAGTAAAATAAAATTTTTAGATGGAGGTCCAGTTGGGAGAAGCAAAGTGTACTGACCTCTTTTGTGAATTTGCTGTTTTTTGTAAGTTACTTCTGAAATATTATTTACAGATGTTGAGTTACCGAGCACAATGAAGGTTGATTAATTAGCACTAAGGGCCTTACTGAAACCCAAAGCATGAGCTTTTCCAACATATGTTTGTGTTGCTAAAATGAACCAAAGCAAAGTTTTTACTCGTTGGCTATGAAATATCTAAAAAATGTATATTGTGTAAATTTATGACTGGACTGCAGTGCCTGTCCATAGAATTAGACAGGTACCAAAAGCAGCATAGGAATGATATTGCAACAGCTATAGTACAGTTTTCTATCTTTACAGCAAAAATTGGCATCTTTGTTACGAGGGCTGATTGATAAGTTGTGAGCCTCATATTCAAGGGTGGACATATAGCACTATTTATCAACATAATCCCCTTCAGTATCAATGCATTTTTGCCAGCGATGTTTAAGGGTCTAAATGCCACTTTTAAAGAAGTCCTTTTCTTGACCGTTCAGAAAGTTCTCCACTGCATGTATAACGTCATCATCTGACAGAAAATGGGTACCAGAAATTGCCTTTTTTTGTCCATTTTGCAAAAGTCACTTGCCTTGTTTACTTTAGAGAGCTAACTCTCCAACATAAAATGACCAAAGGACACCAGTCTTGAGGTACACAGCCTTAAATAGTCAGGGAATAGTAGAGCTGAAAAAGGACATCCCTGCTTAACTTCTTCAATACAAGGCTCACAACCTATCAATCAGCCCTTGTAAATGTGTCTTTTCAACCTTATCTTATGTCGTATATATGGTATGAGTACAAAGCTACTGGCTTATTTCAGCACAAAGACATGAAACAGAGGGAACTTCTTGAAGCCAGTCTGCTCTGCCTTGTTCCCACTTTGCTGAGCATGATGATACTAAAGAGGAAAACTTTCTGATCCCCTCTCAGATCAGCGTGATACTTAGGGACTACCATTGAGTGGCCAAGTTTTATTTGAAATTGAAAATTTAAAACTCTGTCTATTAAACCACTGATTACAATTATATTGTCCATACACATATCTGTTAACCATAAAAATAGAGCTGTTCTGTTTCTTTTCGTACACTCATTTCAATAGAGGAAATGTGGAACCTCTTAAGAGCTTATGTTCCCCACACAAACAGGACACGCAGAAATGGGACACACGAGATCCGCACAAGAAAAAGTGTGCGGCTCTTATGCTTCACACTCCGCCAACCGCTCCCTTCCCAAACTGCAGGGGTTGGTGTATTACAAATGCACTTCTACCACAGTACTAAACTAGAGTAGAAGAAGTTTTTTACACTTTTTCCAACATTTTTTCACAAATTCCTCTTCTCTGCTGAGGTTGGCTGCAAATTTATGCCAGGAATTGTTCATCACACGGTTATCACAGTGATCTCAGTGTGGTGAATCATATAAATACCAGTCTGGTTTTTTTTATTTCTGACACAAAAAGCTCCTGTTCGTCAGTATATCTATGTACAGAAGTTATAAATTTTCGGAGGTGCAGGATGCAAACATTTCTGTGTGAAAGGACCATGCGACAGGGAAGGGTACTAAAATGATGTCATTGGTCTGCATGTAACTGCGCAGATGCATCAAACATAAACTAGGCTTAAGAGGTTTAAAAATGTGACCTTTTTATGTATTGTTACTTTCATGCTCAGGTGTTCTTTGGTTATATGAAAGTCCTTAATTTAAAAAGAACTTTGATATGTCCCAAACATTTTCCATTTAACCTTTATGTACACAGAGAGAACTTCTGTTGGCACAGAGGTTTCTTTGTCCCCTTTAAATTTTTCTTTATTGTTTTAAGGTCTACATTTACACGTCTAGAGCCGTTCATTTAAGAGATGTCCCTAGAAGGGCAGAAGGGATTTGATGCTTGGTTTTTGGGCAAACTTGTGGGAATGGTGTCACTCAGGAATGTCAAGGCTTCCTAGCAAAGTACCTCCACTGTACACAAACACAGTGATCCCATTCCAAAAACTCCTAAAATATCATTAGTCACATCTCTGAGCTTGGAGGACATAATTCTGCCAGCTGCAGAAAGAGAACCCTGGCAAAACAGTGAATGCTGTGGAGAAAAATGGAAAGTGGACCACAATTATTTTAAACAGCATTATCAGGTCTGTTGACTTTCTCCAACCATAAGGTGTAAATAGACTAAGCTTTGATCCAGGCTGGGATGGTACGTCTTCCTGGAAAAGCATCAGACAGAGCTCTCTGTCTGTCTGCACTTTATACACAAAAGACCTCAGCTGGTGTCACAGATGGCACTCAGACACATCAAAACTGGCAACATGAGCATTTTTTGAGTCATTTGTGGGTCAAATTTTCTGTGTATGGGACATTAATTCCCCCTTTCTATGCCAGTGTCCTCAGGTGCGTGGGTTCATATGTGTTTATGTGCATGGCTGCAGCAACCTAATCATTCATCCGTGCATTTTTTTGCGATGAATAACACCGCCAGCCTTAGATTTCCACCACACACACAGAGCCAGAGATGAAAATCAGGGAACAAGACAGGGATCTGCACAGTGTATGATCTGGACCGCTCTGCCATGTTTACATAGAGGTTTTTATTACAGACCAGAGAAGAAGGAAGCGAAAAGTCTTTATCGCATTAATAATATCCTTGTCAGATTTCTACAGGATGTGGGGTGATGGAGAAAACAGATCTTGAGTAGAGAGCGAGGAGGAGAGGACTGAGCTGTATTTGAAGAGCTATGAAAAAAAGAAATAAGGAAATGCAAACAGTTGTTTTGTATTGTTGGACAGTGGTATTCCACAAGAATATAAAAACATTTGTGCAAGATTCTATCAGTGAGGAGAAAAATTGTTTACATCTGTTTCAAACAGCCACACATGAAGGAAGAGGGGGAAAAAATGCCATCAAATGAAGGGTAGCAGACCAAGACTGGTCCAAAGCCAGGTCACAATGCATGGTTCTGATCAGTCTCTGTCAAAGGCAACTTGACAAAAAAGTGTCTAGTTGTTCAAGCATAAGTAATAGAAGGTGTGCATAAAAATGGGTTAGCTAGTGGCTACTGAGAAGATTAATACCTCTTAGAGAGATGACCAATTTTTCTATGTTCTTGTGTAGCCAGCAATAAGCAATAAAAGAATTCCTTTTCTGTGCGTGGTGTGGTTTACAGTGACCTGCTGCTTGAAAAGCAAGTCACATTGCAAGTCATGAAGAAAGATCTGAGCCATGATAAGAACAGATTTAAGCTGGGTTTTCAGATGTTGAATCAAGCTAAATTCTTGTCAGATGACCACGATGGGGTTCTGAGTCAACACTGAAACATAAGTGGATGACTGTACTCTGGCAAAAAGAAAACAAAACAATTCTGATACAAAACCCAGTGCTGCAGATACAGCTCCCAAATTTTTGTTCCTTTTTTCACTCCTTTTATCACTTCCTGGACATTTCTTAACTTCTTTCATATTTCTCAATGGTCCTGGGGTGTAGGAAGTATTTCTACTCATGATTCTCTGTAGTGGTCATCAAAGTAGGACCCCCTGGGACATTGTGACACGTTGATGGGGTTGGGGGTGGGGGATGTGTCAAAAAATGCCTTCCAAAATTAAAAAAAAAAAATACGTTTGCAGATCTCATCCATTATTGTAAAAATAAAAACAAAAAAGGAATTAAATTTAGATATATAAGAATATTTAGGATGAATAGTTGCGGTTGGTCCGACCTAAATTAGGTAGGATGATGGCAGCATCACATGCTCTCTCTATGTCTCTCCTTTGGCTCCCTGCATTGCTTTTGCTTAACAGGCAAAAAGAAACTAAGGGGCCATACACATGACAACTATTTTCAATTTTGGATGAAACACAAAAGTATTTTTGTATTTCGGCTTCTCGTTTACACGGAAAACTGCGTTTTAGCCAATCTTAAACACAACTTTTTTGAAACGCCCTCCAGAGTGGAATTTTTCTGATACGCTGCAGCCTCCGTTGCTGTGTAAACAGCAAGCTGGAGAACAACAACAAACAGCGGTTCAGCGGCAGACTACCATGTTATGCTTGTGCTGCTGAATTTGCTGACTGCCTCTGCACTCATATAAGACGCATTTGATATATACTAGATGATCAGCCCACCTCTTCTTCGGCAGGCTACCAAAGGACTTTACAGTTATATCACCACCAACAGGCCTGGCATGCATGCTACAGCTTTTCAGTACCTCAGCGTTTCCGTTTAAACCTAAATTTTTTTCTCTGCTTTTTTTGCGTTTGCGAGTGAAACACTGTGAAACGTTGAGTGCAAATGGGGTCTAAAGACGTAGCCATGTTGTCTGTGTTCTCCATTGCTCTGACTGTGATGAGACTGTGCTTCCTGTAAACAGATGTTTCATGGGGGGGGGCATGCTTCAGTCTGGTTCATATTAGAGTAGTGTGACCACAGCCAGTGGAGCAAAATTGCTGTTAGGGGCAAATGGTATTCGAGTACAGTACGACACAGTACAGATGGCCAGTGTGACTGCACCGTAAGCCAGTACTTTGGTTTGCTTTTAGGACTAAGATCCAGAGAGAGTTTGATGTTTCAATGAACACTTCAGCATCTCTACATAAATAAAGTCTTAAGACCTGAATCCACAGTAATTTCAGATTGAAAGAACGCCAATTAAATATTAAAGAGAAAAATAAATCGTTTGTCTTCTTTTCAAAAAGTGTGTGTATCCCTGTCAGACCACAGGTGTTACCATTTATATCAAATACAAACAATCCATCTTCAACAAACTGTTGCTATCTAACTCCTCTGCTAATCTCTTCTCCCCTTCATACCTGTGTCAGAGCCTTCCAGCTCGCCTGCATTCCCCTCCCTTTTCCTTCCTCTCTCTCATTCCCCTTTAAAACTACGCCAAATCTCAAAGCCTGATAGTCCTGTCTCCTCACAGCTCCCTAAACAGGGAAACACTGCAGCCGACCTTAAGATGCCTTGTGGAAGAGCTGTGCTACTGCAGGGGCATGTGACCTCAATACAGCCCCGTCGGCCCTCATTGTAATGTCTTGCTCACAGCAAGGTGAGGGAGTGCACACACACACACACACACACACACGCACACACACACACACACACACACACACACACACACACACACACACACACACCAGTGACCAGTCAAAGAGGCCTGCCAACACCAGTCAACTTCAGTGCATGTCCTGAGGCAGCTCCAGATGTGAAAGACAGAGGTGCATGTTGGACAGAACATTACAGCTTCTAATACACGAGCTACTGTTACAGAGGGGAGGGGCCACAGGGTCACACGGAGGTGATTGATGGATACTAAAATAACTCACCTCTGTCTGGGAGTCCTTACACACCTGATTGAGCTGCTGCTTGGCATATTTGGTCATCTTTAACCTGTAGCTTTTACTGTGAATAGCACCATTTGGCTTAAGAATTCTTAATCTCTGCGTTCTTCCCTCCTTTCAAAATGTAGCAGTTAGCTGGAAGTCCTTTCAGAGATGAAAAATGTAAAAAGCTTGTAACAGTTACCTGCCAGGCCCTGCACACACTCACACACTTTGACAGATAAGGCAGCTCATGTTTTCAGCTTACAACCAGCACAAAGGAAACAGCAGACAGATTCTGTTTAACACTGCAGCTGTCTGCAGAAGTGATACCTCTTTGTTGTTCACACAGAGATATCCTTAACTTTGATGTTCCTTGCAGCTTTATCCAAACATAACAGTACATCTACAGATAGAGAGGATGCTTGTGTTATATTTGGCACCAAATGTGCAAGAGAGCAAAGTCAGAGAGGACAAGTTCAAAATGATACCAGAGAAGAAGATTTTTTTTTTTTACTTACAGGCTGGAGCACATGTTGGATTTATAATCCATTTTGTCATTCCGTGCAGCAGGAGCAACACTTATTTCCCCTCGCATGCAATATTTACTTTTGTTCATTTATTTTTGCTTGTGTATTACTATAACATACAGTGACAAGCAGGGATCAATCCTCTGACCAATTTTGTTCGGTTTGTATACTAATGATTTGCCTATGATTAGTCGAGAAGTGCACATTCAGATGTATGCTGATGACTTATTTATACCACTGGCTAAAACCAAAGAGCAAGCTGTGATCAAACCCTGCAGTTAGACGTTAAACAAAAGCGTTAAACAAAATTTTAGACCAGTCAACTCCCAGTTGTAAAACTTTAAACATATGCAAACCATAGGCTTACACTTTTCCATCAAGTTAGGAGAGACACATTACGCTGACATGACTGTTATAGAAGAGAGAATGAAAACTGATGAGCATTTTAAGTTTTAAGATTACTCCTCAATCTGTAAAAACTCTTAGGAAAACCAAGCAGCTACTATCATTTACAAGTATGATTTATCAAAGTTTGACAGCTTTCTTTGAGTTGTAAACATGTTTCTTGTTTAAAATTTATGATGGGTTGAAATGAAAGGGAAACTACTCGGCTGGACTGAACAAAAGCTGCTTTTGGATGATTTTCATTTTCGGTCAGAGCTGCAGAAAAGTGGAACTCAACACCAATATGAGAGATTACTTGTGCATCATGCACGATTTTGTGAAGTTTGCACGGATTCAAGTTGTTTGAATACTGTTGTTATTATTCTGTTTGTATTAAATGTCTTTGGATCTTCCTGTCCAGGGGTCACAGATATAAATCAGTGTTTATATCTGACTCTGGCTGAGAAGTTGTTTTGTTCATAGTCCCTGTCAACTCAACTCAACTCAACTCAACTAAACTTAACTTAACTTAACTCAACCCAACCCAACCCAACCCAACCAACTCAACGCAACTCAACAAACAATTCCCACCACATATTCAAAACAATGTGGCACTGAAGCTTAAACTATCATTTAACTCTCCAAAGTTTACACGTTAAAGCTCACTTTTAACATTGGAATTTCAGAACGAGTGAAGGTCGGACAATTAATGTGATTTATGAGGGGTTTTTAACTTTTAACCCTTTGGCACCCAGAGGGAAAATAATTCTGATGGACCTACTTCAGAAAAACATGATTTCATGATTTACTGCCCTTTTTTCCTTGCTCTTTCTTGGAGCATAAGAGTTGAAGACAAGACAAAACTATTTGTAATGGTCAAATTAATTTATACATTTATAAATTTCTCTAAACCTGGAGCTGCTGTGGCCTTTATATCCATGTGACGACCCTCAAATGAGATCTGTGCTGTGCCGACAAAGAAATAATTTTGCAGAGTACAATCATGTCTTTAAATGTAAGAGTGACGATGGAGGTTTTTTTCATAATCTTAAAGCTTTGACTTCACTGTGAGATATATGTTATACCTTCCATCTTTGACACAGCCAGCAGTCAGCTCTAAATGTTTAAGTTTAGTGCACTGATTCCTACATTTGGAACCCTTGACAGGAAGTTACGATATTTGCCCTAAAGATATAAGTTTAGTTCTTTTTTCTGTGTTCAGCTGTCGGCTGCAGGTCTTTGGATGTTGTTTGTGAAATTTTCAGAGAATGTGGACTGGACACCCTCAGGCTTTCATTCGTGGGTCCTAAACTTAATCCCCATTGTGTGAGCTTAATTGGCAAAAGACTGTTACTTAACCAACATTCATTAAAACCAGAATCTTTGAGTTTTCCTTCTAGGATTAGAAAGTAATTGGATAAGTAATGACCCACTAAAGCCACTGAGATGACTGCTCTGTTTGTTGAATTCTATGGTCATCAGACTTCTGGAAAATAGCTGTATAGTTTTTTATTTGGGGATTAAGAATAAGAACTTATGCTGTTGAGATGTAGGTTAGAGAAAGTGACTGCTACTTGTTTCTGGGGGATCTCAGAGTTTTTTTCATGAGGTAAAACTTCTGCAGAAATGTCAGCAAATTCAAAACCCCACCATGACAGTTGGTCAGCTTGTTTAGCAGCACTCAGAAAGATGTTTTATGGAGTTTGTGGGTCATTGCGCTGAAGAAAATGTGCGTGCATGAATCTCCTGTCTGCTTTAGCGTCATAGATCAGCTCTGTCAGGATCTCTGTGAGGTTTGGTCACGTCCCTGAGTTATAGCTGTGGAGGACCTGCAGGCAGGTCTTTATTAGGTCACCGACTGTGCAGAGGTACTCAGCATACCTGGACACACAGTCAAACACACACACACACATGTACACACAGATGTGTGTAACCTGGAGGCTTTTGGGGCTCTGTCAGTGATTCAGAGCAGATGATTAACGGGCTAATTATCAGGCTGTTTCTCTCCACTCAGACACCCACAAACACGTCACCCTCTGTTTGACCCTCTTTCCTTCCCCTCACTTTCTCCTCCTTTTTAACCACATAGCTCCCTCTACACTAACACCCCCTCATACACACACACCTCTGTTGCCCTTTTCTCCTAATCCTTTCATAGACTCCTCCACTAAGGATACAGAGCTAATTAGCTCATTTCAAATCAGACTAAAGGCTGCTTTAAAAATATGTGGCATCAGCAAACCATTAGGTTCACATTGCTGGATTATTGTACCGAATCCCTTTGCTATTCAAGAGCAAAGGAATAAAGGAATCATGGCTGGTGACTGCTGGCAAGAGTGGCTGAGTCTGGATGGATGACAGCGCTTCACAGTGACACGGAAAGACAACACTGGAGGGCTGTCCTTCCACACAACTGCTGTCAACTGAGCTCAGAGAGGGACAGAAAAAATGATGTGAAAAACGACAGAAAAAGGGGAGAAAGTTTTAGACTAGGTCAACTCTGTCTACCCTTGTCACATGGTATTAGTGTACCAGTTTCCTCACTGTAGCCCTGTCGCCGCTAACAGCTTGTCTGACACAAAAACAGTGAACACATACATGACAAACCCACGGACTGTTCAACCTTGGGCACTAGAGAACACACGTCAAGAAGAAAGTCGAGGCGTTACAAGGAAATGTGTGTTGTGGATTGTCAGTTCACTCTGGTAGATGAACTCTTTGTAGTTCAGCTTGTACAAAAAGGTCATGTACATTTTATTTTCTCTGCTTCAAGGCTCTGGCTTCCCAGGAAACATTGTACTGACACACATTTGATTTGATCAGCTTCTTTTTCAGAGTCCTGACAGATGTCATAATGCTTTTGCACTATTATTATAAAAACACAGTAACTAGTATGAAAATTAAATAAAAAAGTATCAAACACAAATTAAGGTTTTACTATTTTGAATGAAGTATGTTAAGCTAAGAAGCAGTTGTTTCTCTAAAAGCATAGGGAATAAAGTTTGGCATAAGACTGTTGTTTGTAAATTCTTTAGTTAAATGATGTATGGAGAAATTAAACTTCTAGAGTTGTATTTTATCCTCTTAGGTCTCAAACTAAGTCTTATGTGATTATTAGATTTATTTTCACCCTGCAGTTGAAAGTCTGTGGGCTCTAAAGGTGATAAAAATTTTCTCTCTTTGTGCGCGTGTGTCCCCTTTGGCTGTTTGTTAACAAAATTAATGCTGACAGTCCCCATTTGCCTTTACACACACACAAGCACACAGAGTCATACAAATGGTACTGCGTCAGCCGCCAGAGTAAGTAGGACTTGTTCCAGCGGTGTGTGTCACAGCCCTGTGGCTGGTTCGGTGGTGCTAAGTGGTGTTTTGTATGTGTTAATTGAGTTATAGTGATACCAGCCTGAGGCCTTATCAACACTGACATGAATACATTTGAAATGACTCACATGTATCTTAATATATGCTTCAAAAACATTTTTTATAGATACTGATAATAGAATAAGAGCAACATTTTTTTTGCCTTCCTGACATCTGTTTGGTTTCTTCTACTTTTGATAATCCCTTGACTATTTCTCCTCTGTATAATGCAAATACAGAATCTAGTGGTTCGCTCCCATTGATTGCTTTCGACGAGGATGATTTTCTCATAATAGAATAGAATAGAATAGAATAGAATAGAATAGAATAGAATAGAATAGAATAGAGTAGAATGTACTTTATTAATTCCCAAAGGGAAGTTCAGGTACATTAATTTAATAGCATTCATTTCATCATTTATTGAAAACATTTCTTATTTCCTTTGAAGTAAAAGTATTCTTTAACGTGAACATAAGTAATGCTTCACAACTTGCTTAAATAAAAGAAAAAGAAAGGTAGCTGATTGCTCTAAAATATATTTCTCTTGAGCAAAAATATAAATCATGCCTCAAAATCATGATTATAGAAAGAAAAGCAGAGGTAGTCTTCAGTGAAAATGAGAGGCATAAACATAGGTGCCAGCTTTGCAGACAGTACACAGTGTTTAAGACCACGATGACGCGTCAAGACGCATGCTACATGCATGCTCAACATCGTGACTGGTAGGTACATTGGAATAGCTGCAGTGGCCCAGTGCAGCACTTTTGTTGTAAAGATTAATGGTGTGTTATGGTGTGATTTAAGAGAATTTAAAAGAATCCCCTCAGAAATAATTTCATGACAAAAAATAAGGATATGTCTGGGCAAAAGAGGACATATGGTCCCCCTACTTTAAAATGACTTGTATTTTCACATATTGTTAAAAATTAGAACCATGTTTGTGCTGTTGCAGAAGACAAACAACACACTATGGGCCAGATTTGTTGGGGTGTTTTTTAACCCACCAGGCCACCTGGGAAGTTCAAGGGTGTGTTTTTATATTCAGCTGCCTTCACATAGACATGATCTGACAGCCAAGTGATGGCATGCTAACATGTGTGGAACATGTAAATCACACTGGATGACAACTGTATCACAGGACAGGGCTCGTAAAGGTGAGTTATTCCTACAATCAGATACAGAACAGCCACATTAACCCTGACAAATCACAGACGGTAACAGTAAAACACACAGCGGAACAAAGCTTCCTTAAATGCATAATAAAATGAAACTTAAAACATGATTAAAGTGAGTGCTTTTAAAAAGCAGAGTAGGGTTTCCTTCCCTGTGGGTCGGAGCCAAACTAAACGTTGGCCTGAGCAGCATAACGTGCTGCACTGCTCTTGGTCAAATTGACGCTGACGTTTAGGGTTAATACCGCTTGTCACTGTGATTTCAGCAAATATGGCTTCACCACTAAGTGTTCTAGCAGCTGTTTCTCTCTCTCTCTTTCTCCCTCTCTCTACGTATGTGTGTCTGCATGCGGTGTGGACTAAAACTATCATTACAGCTGAATCCAGTCATAATGTCCACACCTAGCAAAAGCCTTCCAGAGGTTGTGAAACAAACTCACTCATCCATGTGTAGCTATCTGAAATATAAGAGGAAACACCCGTTACCCACCCAATGACCCCCACACTGCACCCTGTCACCCCCGCCCACCCAAACCCATCTTCCAGCCCAGGTTTTGTGGGTGTGAACGCTAACCGACCACAGTGAGTCACTGCAGACTGGAGAGGAGAGAGAGGTGAGGTTGTGAGAGACGCAAGTGAGGAGGGGCTCAAAAACTGGAAACAACCCTGGGAAAAGAGGAGTATGATTCAACCAATGAACCATACTTGCAAACACACACATACACACACACACACAACCTGCAACTTTCATGTTTTGCGTGACAAGATGCCACCTGGCACCTACACACTGCCGTCGCCCAGGTTAAAGGTTAACTTGCTGACAGCAGACATCAGGGAACAGGGCCAGAAGGATGACGACACACAAAATGAGGAACTTTATGAAAACATCTGCCAGAGTGTGTGCGTCCTAAACCCTGCATCCATAATTAACAGCAATGAGAATTTAGAAACTAAATCTCCCTTGTGGTGGTTTCTGTGAACACTGCTGGCAGGGGGTGACGGGAGTCCTCCTTTGCTCATGACTTACTGATGAGCCTGTTTCAGACTAGCTGTTTATGAGGTCGGAAAATAAGAGCAAGGATATTCCAGAGTTACAGCCGCACCATGTAGTGATAATTGCAACCTGGCCCGTGCTGGTGCTTAATGAATGAATTGAACTTCGTTTATGAAAGGAAGTGAAATCACAATACTTCTTCACTTACTCACCAGACTTGTTTGCGCCATGAGTATGCGTGACTTTCTGCCACCTTGTTAAACACTCATAAAGTCACAAAGCTGACTTAACTGACACGTACGCTTTCTCTGTCTTCTTGAAATTACATTTATTTACTGTTTTTTTTTTTACCCCTCTTTATGTTAAGATAGGAAAATAACAGGTACCTAGTTCATTGGGGACTTTAACCTCAGTGAGTAAGTTCCTGCAAGATGAGGCAGGATGAAGGGTTTTCAACTTGTATGACTTTGGTACCAAAGTTCAGGGCAGTTTGCCTCAGTTTTAATATACACAATGATTTAAGTCTATTATATAACTGAAATTATAAGTATGAATCATTGAGTGTACAAAAGACAGACGACATGACGCTATCCAAAAGTTATGCTGAAATGGTTTTGGAGTTCCAGTCATTTTTGAATGACTGATTAATATCCAAATATTTATTTTCTTACCCATCAGTATCAACTCACCAATGTCACAACTAACAATGAAAGTTGCTGAGTGGCGACTTCTCACTTTCACATAAAACTATATCTAGCCAGCAGCGAAGTTGAAATGCCAAGGAAATCAGGAAATCAATGCCAAAAAGAGAGACAAAATAAACTCACTTTTTATTTACTGTGTTTGACAATGATTGATATTATCCCATGTAGCTGGAGCCGAACTAGAGTCTTGGCAAGTTTAAACCAACACAAGGAGCAGGCAGGAGAGAATGTTTACCAGCATGTTATGGAGCGTTTGGACTCAGAAGGGGCTGGATAATTCTCCAGTCTGTGCCAATCAAACACTTGTCATTTGGTTGGAAATGGAAAATCGAGAAAAAGAAAAAGAATACAATGATGCAAGCTATTCCACTGGTATGCTTAGAAACATAATTTTCTCATCGTAGATTTATTTATCACATGGCATTTGTTGACATTTGTTGGCCTTAAGTTTCTATAAAACTGTTGCAAATTAGTGGTTTATAAATATTGCTTCGAAGAGACAGAGTTGCATGTGCACCCTGTCAGTGCCTTTCCCCACCCTTGAAATGTTTTTCATGTCTGACTTTGATCAGATGACATTTTAAGATATGTGTGAAGTGTGTGTGGCGGCAGACTGAAGACTTGTGGTGTTGTGGTAGATCATGTTGTTGTTTGGTTTGAGGTTAATGATCACTTTAACACTCTGCACTACACTAACGAAATGCAGACCTGGAGGGCAGAGAAACTACCTCAGAGCAGAGCAGCTGTGGGCACCAAGCCACATTCTGGGAATGTACATGAACTCAATATATACAGACGAACACACACACACACTCACTCACACACACACACACACACATAACAGAAAATGAAATATGACCAAACGCTTGCTCAGAGAAAAAAAAAAAGAAAATATGTGTGCACACATTGAGAACACCCAACAAGTTCAGAGGCATCAGGCTGGAATGAATTGCAACTGTGAGTGGATGCCAAACGCACACACTCAAACACACACACACACACACGCACACTTACTTCAGATATTTCAGAGTTTTGCTTCAAAGTCTGTGTGATGTTATCAGAAAACAAACACTCCACCAACTTTTATACACCTAACAACTATTCTAACGTCACACACAAATACACAAACACACATGTCAGTCTCACACATGACAATGTGGTCGTGAAATAAAACAGACAAGGTATTTCTTATGTTCTTTTAAAGCTGCATTCTTTATTTAATGGAACCTTTCTGCACATGTTGTCTCTTTTAGCTTAACTCTTGGCAGACCGTGTGTCTCTGTAAGTGTGCGAGTGTGTGTGTATGAACCTGGTCATTGTAACAGTTTAACAGCTGGCTCATTATTTGAGTTTATACACACACATATGAAATCCCCATCAGGCTCGACCACATCAATTCTTCTCAAGTATTACCTCAATTCACTCAGACCATTCCAGGGTTTGCCTGAGTGCATGTTTGCGTGTGTAAGTGTTTCTTTCTATTGCAGCTGGCTCTCTTTCTTTCTGACACGGCCGATGAGTCAATGTTTCTTCTCCCCTCCGTTTTCTTTTTTTATTTCATGTGTCAAAACACAGACAGGTTTCTCAGACTGACAGTATAAGATTTTCACTGACATAGGCATTACTTATATTAAGACAGTAAAGATAAGGATCCTCTAACAAGGTACTGCATGACCAAATTGGATCTGTGAAAAAAATTGAGAAAATTTGATTTGAAGCCTGATCAACGGGCACAAATTTAAATGCTGCCTCAACCAATCAGAGCAACATTTCATAGAGCAATGGGTTTCTGGATCAGTTGGCTTAATCACACTCCACTAAGTCAGTACTCATGTAATAGACATCACTGGCTATAATCTTGGTTTTCAGCACCGCAACAAGCCCTTAACCCCATCCTGTATTGGAGTAACAGTTGTGATTGGCCTGACCTTAATTAGGCTTGATAGAAATCTGCCTGAATCTGAGGGAATCCAGATGCATCTGACGGAGTCAATTGAGTTCTGTGTGATTCCCACGCCTTGGCTCATCATTTCCAGATATTTGTACCAAAAGATGCCACAATTGAAAAACAACATGAATTTTTAACTGAATGTTGGCCATAAATTAAAACTGGTATTAATACTGATGCCTCTCAAAAGAAAATGACACCATCGTCATGAAAACACATTTTCCCATTAAGTCATTTTTAGTGTCTTAAAAATCATTAACGTGTGGTAGAAAGTGACTGTTAAGACTTTCCTCAAAGTTCCTCAAAGACAGCAGGATGAGACCATAGACTGTTTAATACACTGTGACATCACCCATCTGTTTCTGATACAGAGTTTTTAAAGTCTATCCTCATCAGCAGCCACATTGGAAATGCTGACCTCAAACTTACTTCTGTCGAGGTAGTGTGAGGTAAAGAGGCGGGCTTTGAACCTCCTCACTAACAGCTACAGAGTGCAGGGTAGTCATTCAGGTCAGCTGTGTCTCTGATCAGGGAAACTTGTGATCTTAATATCTTCAAAGCTGCTGAGTTCCAAAAAAAACAAAAACGTGGGCTTTAAACATGTTCCTCTTTGCTCTAGAAATCTTTTTTTAATTGGTATGTTTGTGTTTTCCAGTACATCGGAAGCTAGTCTTAAGTAGACACTCAAAAAGCTTTTTAATATCTCCACGTCAATTCAATTTCTTGTGGCAGGAGGTTGCTGCTTGGATGAGACTTATTGACTTATTATATTAGCACGTACAAAGGACAAGATCAGCCAAGATATGCGAGTAACTGCTTTATCCACAGGGGGTGCCAAAATTAACACAGACTTGAAGTTTCTCGCAGTTGCTTTAAGTCAAATTAGCTCAGTCCCTGTACACTTTTTAAAAAACAAAAATCAGCTGTGATAACTGTTTACATATTAAGTTTGATCCCCACTCTGTTTTCGTGTTAACGATTGCAGATAAATGTCTTAACTGACATGTACTGATTTAACTTTTGGATCCAAACCTTAACCCCAACACTAAAGTGAGAACTTGTACCCAAGTTAAAGAAATACAGCACCATATGGTGTTCAGCCTTCCTCTGAGCTCTAAACCATCTGGAAGATGAGCACAGACAGAGGTTTAAAACCTGGCAGAGAATTGAAGTGAAGAGGATTTGAAGAAGCCCACTTTCCATCACCTCCATCTCAGCCTGTCTTCACGCTGAGCTGCGGTCATGTGTATAATGTAAAACAAATCTTGTCACTGGAACATCTCCCTGTTTCTGTTGTCAAGTCGTTGCTTAGCTTAAAGTAAAAACTCCATTTATCCTTAACTGTTCACAACTTACAGAGATCTTTGTTTACTCATTGTGATATGAAAATGAGTGGCTGATATCTGACATAAGCCTCCTGTGAAGCTTCTTCTTGCCATGCTTCCATGAGGGCTGTTGGTTCCCATCACTTATATTTCATTTTCCATTTTGGCAAGCTGTAAAACCTTTAAAATCAGCTTTTGTTCATAATTAAGATTATGTATGTTTCTCAGACAAGATAAGAATAAAAGATAGCAGAAGTGAAAGCATCGGTGTTATATCTGATCTCAAATGTAATAAAGCATGAGATTACTTATTTAGTAAGAACATCCAAATGTTCACACTGACTCTAATGGAGAGTCTCATTATTCGCTCCGTCCTTTCTGCTCACATTTATTCCATCTTTCTTCACATGGCTGCAGCTGCTAGAAATAGAACATGGAGTAAGCTTGCAGAAATGATGAAGGCGACAGCTTATGACAAAGCTGCAACTACAAGCAGCTATTAGCAAGCCTGCCAAACTGTCATTAGCAAATAGTAAAGTTTTCACTAAGTATGAGCAGACAGAAGCAATCATGTGTGGCTGTAAAGTAACGTTTCTTTTTTCCACTGGCCTGTCAAAACTGTTCCTGGAAAGCGAGAGAAAGTTGAACTTGAATTGATGTCTGTTCTGTCTGATCAAATAGAAATGAACCCGAGGGAGGGCTAATGTGTCCACAGGTAGAAAACGCAGTCTATAAAGCTTTGGTGTGTGTGTGTGTGTGTGTGTGAGAAAAAGACTTACTGGTGCCACATGTGTGAATAGTGGCGAGCTGCTTTGTCACCAAGCGTGTAAAGCATCAAATCACGGTGACACATCTCTGTGACAGCTCCCAGCGTAAACAGCGCAGCTGGACTTTGACTGTGATAACTGGTGACAAGGAGAGCGAGGGGAGAAAGGAAGGAAAGGGAAGGACACTTGTAGATAGCAGATGTAGGTCTGACTTCATGGCTTTACGAAGAGCTTTGGGCAAGAGCCTTTGACAATACAGCTGCGAAGAAAAAAGGGGGGAACTCCATGAATCTTAAATCAACTCTCTGCATTGCTCAGTGTGCAGTGTCGCTTTACTTTTGGGAAAAGGTGAGTCAAAGTCAGAAAATATGGATTCACTTAACCCTTGCTCACCTTTATTGTTCATATGCTTCATTTATGGTGGTGTTTATGTGCAGCTGAGCACCTGCGACCCTTTTCTTTTATGTCACAAATAAGCATGTCCCTTACGCCTCCTACATGAAGTCCCCATAAAACACAGTATATTTACTGTCCTAATAAAGAGCCTTGGGTTGTATTCAACCATAAGGGCAAACTCCTTTCAATGCATACACAACCTTAGTGACAGCAATAACAAATGTGGCCGCAACCTCAGGCAAAGGATCCAAAAAGGTCAGTCTTTTCAGTTTATGAAGCAGGATAGTCTCATTGCTCATCTTTACAGCTGTCAGTTAGCAGACGAGGCCCCTTGCATGTGTCAGCCCTTTCTTTAATAGGGAACACAGCAACACAGCCTCTCTCTCCATGCGGCCATTGATTTACCTCCTCCACTCTCGCTATCTCTACCATCAGCCAGAGGGTTTGATCAGCACAAGTTAGATAAAATTTGCCCTGGCTGAGCGTGCATGTGTGTAATGAGAAACGAAGGAGAGAATGAAAATCAAAAAGGCACAGAGAAACACTTTTATGTGTGTGTGTGTGTGCGTGTGTGTGTGTGTGTGTGTGTGTGTGTGTGTGTGTGTGTTTCACCTCGCTGCATTCGTTTGGAGTGCAGCAGTAAATTGAGCAGCTGTATTGTATCCTGTGAACAAAAGAGGCCCATTTGTATAAATTTGGCTTGTAGAAGGTTTTGGCTCTCAAATGCACCCCTAGCGTAGCAGATTTGATTACATGGGTATCTGTTGCTCTGCCTCAGCGGATAAAGCAGGCCTCCATCAATGCTAGAAGTCAACGTGCCCCCCAACACTTCAAACAAAACTTCATACATTCGTAACACAGTTTTTTTTTGAATGAAACTGGTTTTATTTCAGATATGTAATTGTACTTTTTTCATTCTTTTGGTAAAGACTACACCTTTACGCATTTTGTCTTTGGGGGTAGTTTGGTTCTTTTTTGGTTTTCAAAGCAAGAAGTCATTGTAGTTGTGCTGGTAGCATGGCTTCATAGGTAGTAACGTCAGTATCTTTGTCACTGAGACATTTTTATGTCAACTGAAATACTTCAAAAACTTTGAAATAATTTTCTTTAAAGGCTTTATAGTCCCCATTGAGTGAACCTTAATGATTGGTCATCTATTTGCATCCCATCTAGCCTGACAGACAATAGTGTGTGAACTCCAGAATATGACGTATTGCTGGCCATTGTTATAAAATGTTCATAAATTGCATTCTACATGTCATGGTGGGATGCTTAAGCTGTTTGAATTACAGAATACACTTTTTTAATGTTCCATTAAACCATGGTCTCAGCCTCATAATTACATGACTTCTAGTCGACTACTAGTCTGACTAAATTTGCGACTACTAAAAATTAATAGTTGCGAAACCACTTGCTCCACCTGTATGTTTAGCTCAAAGAGACTCAAAGAACTTTGGTGATATTTTAATTTTGTATGAACCAAAGTGCAAAATACTTTCAACCAGTTAATAGAGTTGACTGGGAGTTATTCATTAATCAATCTTCTATACCACTTATCCTGTTCAGGGTCACGGGTAGCTGGAGCCTCTACCAGCTGTCTCCGGGCGAGAGGTGAGGTAGCCCTGGACTGGTCACCTGTCAATCACAGGGCTGAATCACACTCACACCTATGGGCATCCCCAATTGACCTAGCGAGCCTGTGTTTTTGGACTGTGGCAGGAAGCCAGAGCACCTGGAGAGAAAAATGGGAGAATATGCAGACTCCACACAGATAGAACCATTGGGCCGACATGGATTCAACCTGGTGACCATCTTGCAGTGAGGCAGCAGCACTAACCATTGCTCCACCATGCAGCCACTACTGGGGTTTCTTGAGTTAAATGTGCCATTCTAAAGTTCAGCAGTGTTACCATTTCCCATCGTCGTAGCAGCAGGAGCAACAGCTTAGTCTTGGTGTGTCAAGAGGGACTGAAAACCAGATGTCTGATTGCTTTGAGAATAATATCTTAAAGCTCACAGCCCTGATTTTTACATGAAGTCTATTAATTACACTTCCTTTTCCCACTGAGTTCATTATCTACATATACAGTACATGTGGACATGTTAAAAGGATAAGATAGAAGCTTTGTGCAGTGGAGCATGCAGCATGCTGATGGCTCAATTAAAGCTATTAACAGTCACAATCCATTTTAGCCATGTCTTCAGTAGACTTTCAAATTAAATACGTTGTGTAAAAAATGTTTGTTCAGAATAGTACTTCACATGCAAGTCATACAACGGGCCTCCACAAGTTTCCCTCCCTGGTTCACTCTTTGCTTTCTAAGTAAATAAAAAATATCTTAACCCAGTGGACAGGTCATATTCTCCCATCTTTCCATTTCCATGTTAAAATGATAAATATGGCTTTGAGGACACTAAAATCTCCCTTGAACTCCTCATCCAAAAAATTCCACTTGTCAGTCATTCTCTCATTTGGGTCCAGAGGTTTATGACTAAGCTTTCTATCTGCGGTTGAAATATGATGCCCATCAGAAGAGTCCACTCCCTGGTCTTTCAACTCATACTCAATACACACTTTCACAAAATGGAATTGATTCATTTAAACCAAAAATTCAAGTGCATACACGGTTTTGGGCACAAGCACAGAAACACACCCCATATGCAACCTCTTGCATATGGGGTGGGAGTCTAAACTCCCCTTTCTCACATCTCGTTTAAAACCATAAGGGTCCCCAAGACCCCCTAAAACCAAAGCAGAAACCACAGTCCTTTAAATTGTTTTTTCTTTGTTTATCCTGATATGTTCAGCACTGACTGATAAAAACAGGCACCAATACATAAACAGCAGACATTAGATTTATGTGTTTGTAACTGTGTTATTTGTTTTCTTCACTTACTTTTTCACTATAAATGTTTGTTTCCAAGCCAATAAAGCTTTTAGAAATGAAATGATCTGAAATGAATGGTTTGAAAAAAAAGCAAAGCATTGATATATCTGTTAAGAACTTTCATATGACAGAGGCTTCTTTCTGTGTGCATGTGCGTGTATACTTTGGCTCAAAGACACGGAGCTCCATTTTCTCCACCTGTTGATCATCGCCCTCATTACACTGCAACAACAACAGATCCTCCCATTTACACTGGCCCGCAGTACTGCTCACATCTACCACACACACACTGAGCTGATCCAGTGTGTGTGTGTGTGTGTGTGTGTGTGTGTGTGTGTGTGTGTGTGTGTGTGTGTGTGTGTGTGTATAAGAGAGAATACTGCCTTAGGCAGATGCCTTGAGTTATCATACAAGAACATGCGTTCCGTTGAATAAGTTCGTAAGCGTAATTGAAGCCTGGCTCATTGGTGTCCTTATGGAAACTTTGTGATCCAGTTTTTACTTATTTACAGTATTAACTGTGATAGAAGTAATATAAGTTTGTATGAGGAGGTCAGTGCTAAAAGAACTATGCAACTGAATATAAGTAAAATGTTTGGATGTTTGGATGGATGGATGGATGGATGGATGGATGGATGGATGTTTGGATAGATGGATGTTTGGATGGATGGATGTCTGGATGGATGGATGTCTGGATGGATGGATGGATGGATGGATGGTGATTAGATGTATGCATATATGTACAATAATGGCCAAAAGTTTTAAGAATGACACAAATATTACATTTTCACAAAGTGTGCTGCTTTAGGGTTTTTAGGTATAATGAAATACAATTAGAAGCATTTCAAAAGTATCAAAAGCTTTTACTGAGAATGACACAGAATTCATGCAATAAGACAGTATTTGCAGTGTTGACCCTTCTTTTTCAAGACCTCTGCAACTCTCCCTGGCATGCTGTATGTAAACCTCTGGACCAAATACTGGCTGAAAGCAGTCCATTCTTGCATAATTAATGCTTGGAGTTTGTCAGAATTTGTGGGTTTTTGATTGTCCACCCACCTCTTGAGGCTTGACCACAAGTTTCAATGGGATTAAGAGCTGGGGAGTTTCCTGGCCAAAGGCCCAAAATCTTAATGTTTTGTTCCCCGAGCTATTTTGTTATGACTTTTGCTTTATGGCAAGGTGCTCCATCATGCTGGAAAAGGCATTCTTCATCACCAAACTGCCCTTGGATGGTTGGGAGAAGTTGCTCTTGGATGTTCTGGTACCATTCTTTATTCATGGCTGTGTTTTTAGGTGAGATTGTGAGAGAGCCCACTCCCTTGACCGAAAAGCAACCCCACACATGAATGGTCTCAGGATGTTTCACTGTTGGCATGAGACAGGACTGATGGTAGCGCTCACCTCATCTTCTCCAAACAACCCTTCTTCCAGATGCCCCAAACACTCGGAAAGGGGATTCATAAAAGAAAATGACTTTACCCCAGTTCTCAGCAGTCCAGTCCCTGTATCTTCTGCAGAATATCAGTCTGTCCCTGATGTTATTACTGGAGAGAAGTGGCTTCTTTGCTGCCCTCCTTGACACCAGGCCTTCCTCCAAAAGTCTTCGCGTCATTGTGCGTGCAGATGCACTCACACCTGCCTGCTGCCATTCCTGAGCAAGGTCTGCACTGGTGGTGGCCCAATCCCGCAGCTGAAGCACCTTCAGGAGATGGTCCTGGCGCTTGCTGGACTTTCTTGGTCACCCTGTAGCCTGTTTGGCAACAATTGAACCTGTCCCCTTGAAGTTCTTGATAATTCGATAGATGGTTGACTGAGGTGCATTCTTACTCACTACTATTAACCTCCCTGTTAGGCCCTTTTTGTGCAATGCAATGATGGCTGCACGTGTTTCCTTGCAGGTAACCATGGCTAACAGATGAGGAACAATGGTGTCATGCGCCATCTTCCTTTTAAAGTGTCCAGTCACTCAATCATGACAGATTGATCTCCAGCCTTGTCCTGACTGATAGCTCTGATAGCTCATCAACACCCACACCTGTGTTAATGTGTGTGATACCTGTGTGTCATTGAAATTATGTTAGCTGGTCCTTTTGTGGCAGGGCTGAAATGCAGTGGAAATGTGTTCTTGGTGATAAAGTTTATTTTTAAGGCAAAGAGGGACTTTGCAATTAATTGCAGTTGAGCTGATCACTCCTCATAACATTCTAGAGTATATGCAAATTGCCATTATAAAAACTGAAACAGCAGACTTTGTGAAAATTAATAGTTGTGTCATTCTAAAACTTTTGGCCATGTCTGTATGTCTGTATGTATGTATATATGTATATATGTATGTATGGATGGATGGATGGATGGATGGATGGATGGATGGATGGTGAATGGATGGAGGATTGGGAGAAGGAAGGATGAATGAATGGATAGAAATGTGGAAAATTATCAGTTATTCCTTGTTAATAGAAAGGATGCCATCATATTTGATGGATAGAGATGGATAACAGATTAGTAATTAATGGATAAATGTAAATTTGGGTATAATGTAAAAGCAGATAATGGGTGCTGAGATTCATTGATTCAGGTTTTTGTCATGAGAGGTCAGTATTTGTAATAACAGATGGTTCAATTTACCTGCAAAAGAAGTGTCCTCCTCATGACTTTGACCTGCTGTTGCTCACCACCAGGGTGGTGGGATGAAGAATAGAGAGAAGGTGAACAAAGTTGCACAATATTGGGAGAAGTTCATCAACAGCTGGGGTTGCCTGGTTGTCAATCAGCAGACATTAGACAGCTCTGATACAGCTGCAAATGTTCAATGTCCAAAAATGGCAGGGCAAAAAAGATTTCTGCTATGCCCATAATCTGACTCATCACCCACCTAATAGACTGCAGGCCATTCTATTTTTTGTGGTTTCAAGTAACTGGTACCATAGCTGCTTTCTTTACACTCATGATCTCATTTCTTCCATTCAAATCTTATAAGAGGTAAGTCTTGTGGAGGTTAGAAAGTGTAACAGCATAAATCTAGCCGCGTTAGAACAGAGTTGACTGGAGAAGTTCACTCCTGAGGCCATGTTTTGGTTGTACCATTGCTCTTCAAGTCATAACACTGGATTAATGTTGGCTGATGTAGAAAGTGAGGCAATATCTCAAGCTTATTGGATCAAAACTTGATTTTACAGAGAAGAGAAAAATACACTGTGATAATGTTGAGAGTACAAAAAAAAATCCATGGATGAAATTTACAGTGAATGATCATAAAGCAAACGACTAGGCCCATCCCACAGTTTGAGTGCCCACTCTGAAAAGTCCAGATTCAGGTTTGAGGTACTTCAGGCATGTTCATGGTAGCTGTGGTTGTTGAACTTGGAAAGTGCCACTCAAATATTTGACAAATATATCCTAAGTGAAGGGATCCAAACCATGAGCCACACAAACAGTAGATCTGCTATATATCATCAGTGTCAAGAATGTGCATGTGTGTGTGCATGCTTTTTGGAGAGACGAGATTTGTAGACAGTATAAATTCCTGATATAAAATGACATCTTATTTAGGGCCACTTAACAAGGTTGACGAGATTGGAATGCATTACAGTGAATGTGTATGTGTGTACACGCATGTGTTAAATCTGTGTGTGTGCAGATAGCTCTGATTGCTTTTTGTGGCATTATTAACCTCACCGGTCAGACGCTGTAAATGAAATGTCAAACATCATATCTGTTAGGAGGAAAATATCCTTTTGCTGTAAGCCCCCCAACAAACACACACATACACACAGAATTTGCACCTCTTCACCTGACTGCAGGCATTAACATTTCTCACACAGACCACATAACACCAGCAAGACACTCACATGACATTCTAAAGTGACAATTCCTACATAATTCTGCTTTCCATTTTGCGAGATTGATATGTAAATGAAGGTAAATGGATCTCATCCCAGAAAGCTGACCTCACCAGGGTGCTCCAAACCGAGCCGTCAATCAGCAGCTTCATCAGCAGCAGGGTACAGCAGTGATACCAGCAAAGCATACCTTAATAGTTCTATCAACCTCATCATGCCCTGCATATGTTTCCCAATGGATCAGACCTCAAAGCTTCATCTATCATTACTGAGCTCTGATACTGCCATTAGAGTATCTTTTCCTCTTTGTGGCTCCCTCTTCTATCCTCTCGTCTGGGGAAAGAATGTAAAACCACTTTCCATTCAAAAGAGAGAGGACAGCAGGGTTTTTCTCACAGGGTGTGGAGCTGGAAAACAGCACCTCCACTCAACAATACCGAGGCCGGCATTCTGAACAAAGTCACGACTATCAAGAAAAGCAATCTGACTCAGATTGGGGAGAGTTAGGGAGGACCTTGACTTCTTTCTGGGACTGATTTCGGGGAAGTTTTTTTTTTTTTGCCCTTATCACATGTGATTACTCTTCTCATACCACTGATAGCTTATCTAGGATCTATAATAATGTGCTGTAAGTATTATAGACCAGTAATATCAGAATCAGAATGATTATGCTGACTTACTCACAACAAATGTGCATAAATTCAAAATTATTTTACAACAAAGCGGTAAGAATAAAGGCCCACCTCTTAGAAAGTGTTCAAGGCAGCTTAAGTTTAAAGTCTTAAACGTACTTTAATGTTTACAAATCTTCACAGCAGTAGCGACCTACATATTTTTAAACAGAATGCTGTTCCCGTTAAGACTGAATATGCAGCTGAGTGGTTTATAAATCAGCTGGCAGCCAGTGATTTCTACTTTTTTTTCTTGAGCATAAACCGTAAATGTGGTGTAGTTTACTGTAAATAGCTTCACAGTAAATTACAGATGTCACAACAAGAAGTAGGCAGAGCAGATTCCTTGAAAAGTGTTTAAAACAATCCAATTCACTTCTGCACTCAAGTATCTCAGTTATTCACTTAATTAATTCAACACTGTGCTGCAGCAAACAGACAAAAAACAACAGACTTCTTGTTGAATGTGTACACTCTAAATGATAGTTTCACTCAGATCTGAGTGAGATTCAAACTGATGATTAATGTGACAACTTTCTACAAATATATTTTGTCTTTTTCTTCTCAGAGAGACAATTATTTAATGTTCAGCATCTAATGAGCATAGAAAGCCACAGAGTCTTATGCTGATTTGTGTAACCACAAAAAACTACACAAAAGTGGTTGCCAGATTTTGCCAGTCTGCATATTCACAGACGGAGTCCTCCCTCTACCTTGTCATTCGGGTGCTTATCAACCTTAACTCTCTTTTCCTTCAAACATTCTCGCTCTCTCTGTAATTTTCCTATGCTAAAAGGCAAAGATTTAAACGTAGGTTAAATAAAAACCTGCATTCTTTCGCATCACCTGCAGGGGGAGTTTGTCCACTAGTTGTAGAAAGAACACTGACTTTATAAATGTCTATTGTGAAAATGAATTTTCTGGCCTTAATAGTGTCTTGTAATTTTTGTATGGACTCAATGCTATTTAATAAATAGCAGTGGTATTTACAATTCATTTTACAATTCTACAATTTCATTTAGTAGACGCTTTTTTCCAAAGTTACGTACAACACAAGCAAATATTTTTACAAAAAGGAGAAACCTTATTAAGTGTGAATAAATGCTCCAAGTTAGATGTGTCACAGGTACTCTGTCATCAAGTGCCCACTGAACCCCCCCCCCTTTTTTTTTTTTTTTTTTTTTTTTTTTGGTGTTCTATCTAAATATCAGCCATAACTACAATTCAACATTCAGGAGAAATCAATAATCAGTGCTTTCATTTGTTAAGAGCTCAGTCTGAGACTTTCTGATCTGAACCCAGAGGACAAAGAGGAGAAGGGTCTGATTAAGTGCCAAAGTGTTCCCTGAACAGGTGAGTCTTCAGACCTCTCTTAAAAGTAGAAGGGGACTCTGCGGATCTTAATGAGTTGGGTAATTCAATAATTATTTAAAGTGAAACTGCAGACAGATCAGAATGCAGTAGTGGCTGTAGTAGTCCAAGACGAGTAAAGTCATTATGATATTCAGTTTTCTGTGAAATGTGGAAATATCAAGCAATTCAAGATTTAATAATTCAAACCTTTTGCTGATTTAAAGATAAATTAAGTCGATAAAGTACAAGATAAAAGACAAAGACAAGAAAAAACAAGGATAACTCCCAGGGAGCAGCTTTTATTCATGCACCTTGGTCCCTTTAACCTAAGTCTGGCCCCTGCCTCAATGATCCCTGAGATACTCGTGCTGATCCAGAAGCTTGGAACCAGGCCATGAAGAGCATGAAACAGGCTTTTATCATAATCATGGCCTCCGGTCTTTTGTAGTAGCCACTGGAGAAAATCCCCAGCCCGTGTCCTATGCAGCCCTGATGCTGGGGTCAGGTAACAGAAGAAGTGCAGCAATCATGTAACAATCATAGAAAGATGAAGGCCTACATTCACATGCAGAATCACAACTGAGCTGCCAGGATTCTGTCAGCCAGCTGCGGACTCGAGTGTGGCCACCAAGAGTTCATGCAGAGATGTGAAGCAGACTGAAAGAAGAACTGTGAGAGTAGGCTCTGTTTCATCTGGATTCATCTCAGCTGGTAGATTACTGGCAGGTGTTTACACAAGACTTCAACGCAGAAACTCTACCCGCCCTGAAACTTCCTTCTCTGAGAGTGTCTGTGTGTGTTTGCATGGAGTATATGTAGTATGTGTGTGTGTGTGTGTGTGTGTGTGTGTGTGTGTGTGTGTGTGCACGCGCATGTATGTTCCTTTAATTTCTAAATGTGAAATCCGATTAAATTAGAGGGAAAGGGGTGGGGGTGTGCTGCAAGTACTCCGTTACGCTCGCTTTACTCTGAGGTATTTGAGAATGAAGAAGTGTGTGTGTGTGTGTGTGTGTGTGCGTGTGTGTGTGCGTGTGTGTTTTAAAGAAAGAACGAAAGTTCTTGTCTGTCTGTGTCTGTTTGTTGGGGGGAGGGACTGCTGTTCTTGGCTCTCAGGTATTTCACCCGAAGGCTTTTGTGCACAAGTTTCAGTATGTATGTATGTTTGTGCATATGCACGTGTGTGTGTGTGTGTGTGTGTGTGTGTGTGACTATAAAGTAAAGCCCACCTGTTGATGGCTCTGATAAGAAGCCTTCAGGGCTCTGTCTCCTCTTACATCAACAGGTTGAACATAAAATTTCCAGAACATGACCACAACTCAATCAGAACATTGAAAAACTGTAATTATGTTTCTATAAAGATGTCGGTGATTTATTGGTACAAATCATTTATGTTCTGAGGGACTCTGGCATTATTAGCTCAGAGGTAAACAGTTTCTGATTTTCAATCATCAAATCTGAAACTTTTCTCTCTTAATTATGGGTGAAAAGACCTGCAGATTTCGACTGAGATACAGCAGCAGTGGCAGCAAAGATAAGAATTCACGTTTGGTTTATTTCCCAACTCTCTGAGGATTATACTCATCCATTAGTGTGGTTGCTTTCTTCTCTTGGAGCTTAGAAAAGTTAAGCAATAATTCACAGCCTCATTACAAGGGAAAATAAACTTATATTTGAATCTTGCTAGCGATTATCACACTCATTTTCAAGTTTAACAAAACCAAAAGAAAGTACAGAAGGGAGACAAAAACAATACCATTGATGCCATATAGCTTGTGATGTATTTTTTTTTACCTGCCCTAAATACACGAATTAATCATTCTCCATTAAATCCTCATCACAATTTTTTTTGTTATTTTAAAGAAGTCTTTGGTGCCTGTGTGTGCCCTGTGTTGGTCTGTAACCTCAGCCCCCTCTATACCTTCTGTGCTCTATTTTCAGCTTATTTATCCAATTAAGGCATAAAAAAAATAAATTCTGTTTTAGAAAATTATCCTGATAAAAGGCATAACCTGACCATCGGACGTGTGCTTAACTGTACAATATCCTAATCAGGTAAATAAATAAGCTGAAAGAGGCCACCTGCACTCATAACCAGACCTCAGTTGTCATGGAAAGATTAAAAACACATCATTAACTTTGTCCAACTGACTCAGTTTGAGTTCATCAAAGCATCAAAACTTCTATTTCTAAAAACACTTCACTGAGGGTGATAAAAGGTAATTTAATAACAAAGCAAGATGTGAAGACATGTTATGTACATGTCAAAACATCAGTTACCTCCACCCACTCAGTCATCACATGAGGCTTGATAAAGTCTGTTGGTGGCATTCAGGTGTAGAAAATAAGCTTAAATAAAATAATCACACTGTGAGTTTATTCATTTATTTGAAATGGCATGAACACAGGTATGTGAATGTATTGAACAATTTGGAGAAAGTATACTGGAACAAGTAAGGGGGAAATGAGAGGGGAATTGACTGGTTTTGCCAGTCTAATCTTCTAGCTAGAATTGCTCACAGGAGCTTTACAGGTGTATGCTTACCTCCTCTGTTTCCTGTGTACATGCACACCTGTGTACATATCAACAGAGAAGTGAAAATGCAGTGAAGTCTCTATTTCGAACTGTTAACTATTTACACTCTGAGGTTTTATTGTCCAAGCTGCAAGAAGAAGCACTCCATGACATCTGCACTGACCTGTGTGTGTGTGTGTGTGTGTGTGTGTGTGTGCGTGCGTGTGTGCGTGTGTGTGTGTGTGTGACCGAGCCCCCTCAGGTGAGTGTGTGCTTTATTTCAGTTCCTTAACAGGACATGTCCATCAATAGAGAGGAAATGACCACTTGGAGAATGAGAAGAATCTGTGTTCTCAGTCACAATGAGAAGGACAGAGAGAAAGGCGGCGAGGCAGACGGACTGACAGATGGACGCACAAAGATAGATATGACTCCTCTGTTGAGATCTTTATTTTCAGATGTTCATGCTGTCTAAAAGAGTCCCAAAATTGTGACTTTTTGAAAACATTTCCCAGACAGCGAGCCTGTGTTTAAGGATTAAGTTACAGGAAATTTCCCCTTACAGTGAGAGTGAGGTTATGACACACAAGAGATCTGTGCCAGTCCAATACGGTAATATGAACACACCCCTTCTCAAGCCATGCACAAATAAAGACTGTTACAGTTGTCCAGCTGGCAAAATGAAAATGACAGATGAATTATGTGTGATAAATTAAGTGGAAGTTGAGCAATCCTTTACGATTTATTTAGTCAAGTTGATGAAAGGAAACAGTGCTGAGACTTTCTGACCAACATAATGGACCAAACTCGCTCCAAAATAATAACTGTCAAAATAATTATCATAATAGATTTTATGAATAAGAATTTATGTGCCCTCAAGATTTGTTGCAACTCCACATGAAAATGACGCATAACTGTTATTAGTCGATAATCCCTAAATTAAGCTTAAAAAATAACACAATTAAATTATTTACAATGTCATTCTCCATGGCCTTGCAGGAACTTTCTCTTCATTTTAATGATTTCTAACTTATTTGAAGAGCAATCACATTGCTAGTTGTGACAGAAAATTGACGCTGCTTTTCCTCTCTGTATATACTTTAGACGTCTAGTTTTGCACATTTTTAGTACAAGCTGGGAAAGAAGGTGGTATACAGAGGAAGAAAAGGGTTTGTGACTTACATCCACCATAATCCATCTTAAATAAAAAGCTAACAACTATTATTTATTACGCATCCTCTCTAGGACCTGTGCCCTCTAATGTAGTTATTTGTTCTAATAGTGCCCTTAGCCTCAATTTCAGAGCCCTTCTCACCCACACCCACTGTTGCTAAGTTAGTATGAAGCAAAACAAAGAGAAAAGACGGCTTGAACGTTGCAGGGATCCAAACCATTCAATTCACCTCATTAGTGACATGATGATGAGTCAGGCAGTGTTTTTTCTTTGTTTTGCTCAGTGATACTCAAACTCGACTAACCCCTACCCTCTTGGAATCAGATGTGCGTGTTCCTTGACTTTTGCACAAAGGATACCTAAAATTAAAACCTCGAAACTCAGTCTGACAAGTTTCTCCTCCCCAATTGTTGACAAATTTGACACAAGAAGACCAACTTCCAGTATAATTGGCAGTGATGGAGTGATATTAATGAGCATGGCGGAGTTCTGAAAGTCTGAGGATTTTCAACAGAGCAAGAAAACAGATGAAAACACTAAACCACATGGGTTTTGTAAAGGAAATAGGCACTGCTAGCACAAAAAGAAAAAAAAATGAAAGACTTGGTGTTGACACGTGCCTCTGTAACTTGTGCAACAAACTGCCATTTCGAAACTGTAAGCACCATCAAGATATCACCAAAAACAACACCGTAACTACTGCAATAGTTTCAAAGGGGCATTTTTAAAATTGAAAAAGCTTTGTTTTAAAAGTGCAACTGGAGGATTTCAAAAAATGTATTAGTTGCTTACCACACTATTATTGTTAGCATAAAGCTGACTGACAAGGACAGTTTGAACCAGTTGGTCACTAAATAAGCAGCTCTGTTCTACAGTTCAGAGGTGAGATGTAGCTGATTTGAGATTCTAAAATTAAGTACTCATTGTCCTAAAAATCAGGGTAAGTATGAATCCAAATTTTTCTGGGAATTACCCAGTGGCTCCTGTTGGATGAAGACCACTTTCAAGCTAAAGGAGTGACTTCCTGTGCTCATTGTGTCTCTTGCTGTGTAACTGATGTCTATGTGATGTCACCTCTTCAGATTTTCTTTCCAAACAGGATCATGTCTGTTCAATTTGCCAAACTACTATTCCAAAGGTCAAGATTCAACTGTGCCTTGTGATTATGGTCTGTGCTTGTGTATGGTTGTCTCCATCCCTCCCTCCACCAATCGCATATACAGTAAATTTGTGTGGTGAGAATCTCAGCTGGACTTGCATGTCTGAGTTTTCAGCAGATTTGAGACAGATAATAAATGTGTCAGTAGGAAGAGGTAGTAAAATGCTAACTTTCATTACATCGTCCCAGACACACACACTTTCACTCTCAAACACACACACACGTGAAGCAGTGCCAGTATTATAAAATCTGGTGTCTGAGTCAGTCTGGGAGACGGAGGCTTTATAAGTAGTGTTTAGTCCACCCTTTCTCTAAGGACGTCGTAAAGACGACTACAAGCAGCTCTACTTTGTGTGTGATCGTTCCATCTCTGAGAGGACCAATGTTCGGTTTACACCCAAAGAAAGAGGCCAGTTTTATAGACTGAGGATGTGTCTGGTCATTGCCACGTCAAACACCTTTATTTCAAGAGGTTTCAGCTGCCTTTGATATTTTTACTACTTTCACAAATTTAAATACTTGATCAAAATGTTATTAGTTGTTTTTAATACAGAGAAATATCATGCAACAATCTATTATCTCAAGCCAAGCAACTGTATATGTTTGGTTGATTGCTCAAAAAAATTTATTGAGATCAAGGGTGTGTGTGTGACAAAGTGAGTTTATGGGTGTGTGCGTGTGTGTGTGTGTGTGTGTGTGTGTGGGTGTGTGTGTGTGTGTGTGTGTGTGCGTGTGTGTGTGTGTCTGTGTGTTTTAAAAGGTCAGGAATTGTCCTTCCTTTGAGCTGATCTACCCACTTAGATCAAAGCAGACTTCCAGGACAAACTCTGGAGTGTCCACTGTTCCAGACGCCGCCTGGAAAATCCCACTCACTGGAACACAGTCACCATGGGAACCATCAGCCATTGTGTGTGTGTTTGAGAATTTTGTGATAGTTTGTGGCATCATGTGTGTCCATGTCCATGTGTTCTTGTCAGCCATGTAAGTTAGAAGTCCCCGGGCTCCTTGAGACCTTTTATGTGGTCACACTAAAGACAGCTTTATCGTTATGGTTGTGCACTTTGAACAACAACACACATACACACACACTCCCTTCTCTCCGACACAGACACACTTGGAGACACACAGAAAACATCCTGCTTGCTGGGCGGCGGTTAACCAGGCAAACCCTGTGGATGAGATGACAGGACTGTGGTGGCTGCTGAACCTGCCGGAGGTCACCGTTCACAACGAGGTCAGCATTCAAAAGGTCACCCAGCACCACAGCAGTCCCTGAACTCACTGAGAGAGACACACACACACACAGAGCTTTAGAGGATAAATAAGCCAAAGCTCTTTTAACTCTGCCTATTTAAGCTTATACAGACAGCCTTCAGCAGGGAGAGGCCAAGCTGAAGCTTCCAGTTTTAAAAACTAGCAAGTAAGGCAATGCAAAATAAATATTATTTTTGAGTCTCCACTCTTTTTGTACGGCAAAAAGTTCATAAATTTATTATTCCAGAACTAAACTTAGATCCTACTTCCTACAGTTGGAAAGCACTTAGTTTTGGTGGAAAGTCCCTCCTGTCAAAAAAGCACCTTTCCACTCTAGAGAGGAGTAAGCAACCTAGAGGTCGCGTTAACTGATTATTCTCCGTCTTTAATAGAATTTTTGAGGAATGATGGAAAAATCTGTAGGTTGTCCATCATTTTGGCAGATTGGAATCCCAACAGATATCCAGTCAGCTTTTATTGTCACATAGCCATTCATTAATCACATATAGCACCTGCAGTAAAGCCCCTGTCCGGTTGGTGGTAAGCGTGCATAAGTATTAAGGTATTCTGTTGTCCTGTTTCTGATCTCACATTCTCTGGCTTGCTTTATCCTTTCAAAATGCTGGCATCGATTGGCACTGCTATGACTCACACAACTAAGATTGCCTCTTTCGTACATTGGAACCGCATGCTCAAGGATTTCCTCCCGGTGAAGCGGGTTCTGGCAGGATCAGGAAACCAGTCTTTCAAAGAGTTGTGCCGACTGCTCATTCCGCTAACATTTTTTTTTTTGACAAAGCTATTGACACGAGGTCAGTATTATTATTTCTGTTTTCTATTATTTGTCTATTATTTGTCTATTATTTTGTCTTTCTGACCAATAAGCAATAAAAGTGCCCTGCATAATTAATGTTACAAGTTGTTTTTGAGACGCTTTTGTGATGACATGCTAAAATATATAATGAAGAATTAAAGGTCTCATTATCATTTTAATTGTGACAGAAGTTTTACGACCCTGTCTGTCAAAATGACGGACAAGTAAACCAACTTGTGCAATGTCTGATGCAACCCAAATTAAACATGACTAACACAAAGTTATTATCTTTTTTATGAAGAGCAACTTTTCAGAAAAGCTAGTTCAGAAACATCATTAGTATGGCGTTCAACAGAGAAGAAAGTTAGGCTATTCACTTTCGACATCTGTACAGCATTTAGTATGCTGTATTGTGCATTTCCTCCCCCAAAGGTAAAATTGCAGACTTGCCTCAGCAGCAGCTACTTGGATGCCAGATGATGGTGTTTGATAGTTGTGTGAGAGTGAAACTAATGAATCAGTGAACAGAGGGTGTGTAGAGTGCATGCAGATCTACAGGGAGCTCTGTCAGCCAAGGGGAACAGACAAGACGGAAAGCCCACCTTGAATTTCAACACAAATTTGCCCTTGCAAATCAAAAATCCCTCAGCCAGCCACACTTTAGGCAAAGGCATAAAAACACCGATGTATGAATCTACACGGCAGAATACACACATCAGAAGGAAGAGATCAATGGGAAATCTTCAATCCAAACACTTAACTGACATGATGGATTTTTTTTATCTACACAGAATATCAAAATAAAAAAAAAAAACTTTTTTCACCTTACAGCTTTTCTCTCTTAAAATCACCACCCTTTTTTATTCTCAGTGTGACGTATGTAGATAACCAGACAAGTTCTAGATAGGGATTAGTAAAAATATGTGCTCAAATCAGCTCTCCAAGCTCTATCGAACCAACCTTCAGAGCTTGTAGACATTTTATGCTATAACTTCCTCTCAAGGAAAAAAGAAGCCCTGAAGGACATTTTGATCTCTCTGTTTGTGTGGAGGAAAAGTGATGAGAAGACATGGGCTGATAAGCAATGAGAAAGCGAAAATCTTTTGGGCCTAGGAGAGCTTTACAAGCTGCACAAAACAGAAAAATTAAGAAAGTAGGGGGAAAAAAGAAAAGTTCAGTATGTTTACAGATTTTTTTTTTCTTGATTGTGAATAAGAGCCCTCCTGTACATACATTACTCAACTCTTCCTTTTATTTTCTGATTAATTATCAGACCAGATGCACACCTACTGTGTCAGAGGAAAATTGTAAATATCTAAATTTTCGATCTTCATGTAATATATTCAGTAGGTGACATTCAGGGGATCAATTGCAGCTTAGGGCCAAAATGGCGATAGAATACTACATTACCTCCCTCAGCAGCATCAGCCAATTACAACCCTTGATGCATCTGACTCACTGTCAGACAGTCTGTCTGTCTGTCCGACTGACTGACAGGCCCCAGACACTCCTGTCTCTCTGTCTCCCTCTCTCCTTTGCTTATCTGATGCTGTATTCACATCATGGCTGAATTTGCAGGCAGCGGAGGCAGTAAAGTCACAAATAGATCAGTAAAGCCTGCAAACACAAATTTGCATCACGCTGGAGTTTTATACTTCACGGAGGAGAAAAAGCTAATTATTTTTTACACAGGCTCTTTAATGGGCAGTTAATGGACTGAAGTTATTATTTATTGTATGTTAATTTTCACTCTAAAGCTCACTGTGATGTCAGTGGAAACTTAACCTCTTAATTTTACCACTTAACCTCTTCCCTGCACAAATTAGTATTATATTTTGAAATAACTGTGGCCAATTGGACGTGCTTCACAGTTATTTGGCTTCAAGGCACTTGGGAAATGCTGCACAAGTTGCTCAAAATTAATGGTGCTTTAATGGGCCTGTTTTTGGTCATCTGATTGCAGGATAGAGAGGCCCATTAAAACTTTAAATTGTTACAATTTTTATCCAGGTTTGGCTGAGAACAAGACCTGCACTTCCCCATTTCTTTAACCTCTACACTTCTGTTTGGTTGAGAAGGATTCCCAAACATACAGTAAGTTCTTCTGCACAGCAGCCCCCATTGTCATAGCAATGCATGTTTGTGCACTGGAGTGTCTGTGTTATTTTACAGTGCTCTTACCAAACGCAAGCAGGTAGTGCAATTTCCATTCTCGACATATCACCAGTTATTTTTCCTACTTCATTATCTGCATGTTTGTGCTAAAGGAAAACATGGCAACAAAATATGAGCTTTTTATATTCCAGATGGAGTTGATAAATGATAAGAAGCAATTAATCAGACTCAGGGGTGGAAAGAGTACTTATAGGTAGTGTTGGTAATCAGATTTTGATACACTTTTTGTTGTTCTAGTCAAAATGATGTTTATGTCCCGATGGCAATCAATGCATGATGTGTCCCTTAAATAGAGTGAAAAATATCTGCTGACTACAGAAGGAGTAAACCTGGGAAAACACCAACCAACCCTAGTGTTTGGGATCCAATTTGTTAAACCAATCAAATCCCATCCTGCCGTTCCACTCGCCTCCTGCGTGTACATATTGCCGACGTGCACTTGCCCTGATTCAATGCGCGTAACCAAGAAGGATCCAAGTATAATGGAGAATGGCAGAAAATTACCTACACCCTGATTACTGGTAACATAGTGCAAACAAAAACGGGGTGCTGAGGACAGGCTACATTTAAATTCATGCTAGTTTTCTGTGGCTAACAACTATGCCTTTAAGTACTGCACTCAAGAATGAGATCACATATGATAAGTAAAAGTACCAGAAAACAAATCTACTGGGTAAAAGTAAAACTTCCTACTTCCTTAAATTGTACTTGAGCACAAAGTAAATTTGTATGAAGTTTTTATTGTAAAGCTAATCTATCAGATTTCAATGAGGACCTGGCCTACCCCAGAAATTGGAGCTCAATTTTTAGGTGGTTGTCTGCCTCATTTCAGGATCCCAGCCGGTCCCAGAGTTATGAGGTGATGACAGGATGGACTGACGAATTGTAAATCCTGTCAGCACACACATGTGCACACACACATTCAGAGATATGTACTGAAATGCATACAGTAAAGTCGAAAGGGTAAACTGCCTCCTACTGTGTTGCCAAGCCCCACAGGATGTCTCACCGACTGTGGTACAAACACATGCAACAGTTGAGACACACACACACACACACACAGACACACACACACAAACTACGCATACATACTTTAACACAGCACGCACAGATTCGAGACTTGGATCAAGTGCCAAAGAACTCTCTGAGGAATCTCCTCCTTTTTCCCCTCACTTCCTTTCGTCAAACTTGTAAAAATTCCCACTTTTCACACACACACACACACACACACACACACACACACACACACACACACACACACACACACACACACACACACACACACACACACACACACGTCTACATAGAGACATCCAATCCTGGTTTCCTTCAGTCTTGGTTCAGATCTGGAGGTGGTGTGGTGCAGGGCACCCTGAATGTGTGAGATGACATGGCCAATATTAGTCACTCTCACACTCTCAATCAGTCAGCACACTCTACGCACTCACTGACAGACATTTCCACCATTATACCAAGGCATGTGTTATTCTGGTGAGCTGTGGGTACACAGACACTTAAACATACCCAGCTTTGATTGGTGAGAGCTTGTGCACATTCGAACATCCTCATCTCATGGCAGAAAAATCATGAAATCTTTATGATATATGTATGTAGACTAAAATATGATTTCATCAATCCAACTTTTACTTTTACCTCCGCCTTGGATGATGAATACCTTTGTTTTTTGGACTCATGCATCCCCTCACACTGCAACACTGCGTACACTCTGTAACTCTATGGAGTCACCCATTTCCTAAATGTTTGTAGGAGATGATTCCAGCTGAAAAACATGAGGATGCAAATCATGCTGAGTGACACAAAATACATACAAGAAACAGTAACCATATACTATATATGTATTTGTATTTTTAATATGTGAATATTTATTTTTATTCAGGTGGTCTCATAAATTTGTTATGCTGTTGCCATGATTTTCGTATTCTATCATCACTAGTTTTTATAAATGAAATTTCAGATTTATGTTTATCAATTGTATATACTTTTTTAGAGGGACTTGTATACATACCCCAAAAACTACATAAAACATAGAATTGGTGTATATATAAAAGTAAGTGAACCCCCAGCTGCACTGGTAGTCATGCAGGTGAAGGACTCAGGTGAAACACATTTGGGTTCTTTATTAATCAATGAAGCAGACCAAAGGTGTGAGACATCCTTGGGAAAGGGTCTGGCCAGCACTACTTAAAAGAGAGAAGAAACCAGCCAAACCACTTTAGGTCCATACAGATCAACAATGCCAAGAGGGAAGGAGATATCCGATGACATAAGGAAGAGGGTAGTGACAGCCCATCAGTCTGGTGAAGGATATAAGACCATTTCCAAAAGATTCCAGCTTCATCCATCCACTGTAAGACAAATCATCTACACATGGAAGGCCTTCAACATTACAGCAACTCTGCCTCGAAGTGGACGCCCATCAAAAATATCACCCAGAAGCACCAGGAAAATAATAAATCAGGCAGAAGCCAACCCACATATCACCTCCAGAGAGTTGCAGACCTCCTTGGTAGCATCTGGGACAAATGTGCATGTGTCTACAATCAGAAGAAAACTGAATAGCCATGGCATTCATGGGAAGGTTGCCAGAAGGAAGCCTCTGCTCTCAAAAAAGAACAAAGCTGCCCATTTCAACTTTCTTAGAAAGCACTTGGACAAACCCGAGGCCTTCTGAAGTCCATCCTCTGAACAGATGATTCCAAAGTAGAATTATTTGGTCACAATCAAAACCGCCATGTTTGGAGAAAAGCCAACACTGCATTTCAAGAGAAGAACCTCCTCCCAACAGTGAAGCATGGGGGTGGAAATGTAAAGGTCTGGGGCTGCTTTTCTTCTTCTGGACCTGGACGACTCCACATTATCCAAGGAACCATGAATTCTCAGGCCTATCAAGAAATTCTTGACCAGAATCTCCTGCCATCAGTCAGGGAGTTGAAGCTGGGACGAAAATGGATTCTACAAAAAGACAATGACCCAAAGCATTCCAGCAAAACTACAAAGGAATGGCTTCAGAGGAAGAGGACCCGTACTCTGGATTGGCCCAGTCAAAGTCCAGACCTTAATCCGATTGAAATGTTGTGGCAAGACCTTAAGACGATGGTACATGCCAGGTGTTCCTCCAACCTCTCTCAACTGGCAGAGTTCTGCAAGGAGGAGTGGGCAAAAATCCCCATAAGCAGATGAGAGAGACTGGTTAGTGGGTACAGAGGATGCTTGGTTGAAGTAATGGCAACAAAAGGAGGAGCCACAAGCTACTAACTACAAGGGTTCACTTACTTTTGCATATATTAAATTCTCAGTTGCTTTCAAATAATCCACTTTTGTTGAATTAAATAATTAAAATATCTCTTTCTGTGTATGTCCATTATTTGAAAATGTTTTATTTACCAATTGGAAATTGGATGTGCATTTAATAAGATTATCTTAATGTTTTTTACAAAAACAGTGACCGTGTCTTCTGGGGTTCACAAACTTTTAAGCAGCACTGTGTACTCTGGACACACTCCTCGCCATACTTATCTGATAGAAACTTTTCATGTGAATTGATAAAACAGTTCACCACACAGTTGCATTAAGCTGATGCAACTGTGTGGTGGACTGTTTTATCTCTTGCTTTTAATTATGTCTGTGTGGGTGGGAAAGGAGAGATGAGAGTCTCTGCTGTGTGGTCTATTAGTGTCAACCACAAACAAACCACACACTTAGAGCCAATCACAGCCAACAAGTCTAAAAACTGCGCACTCCTAATCAATTAGCTGAAACGTCTGCATGTGGACTGACTTATGTTCTCGTGTGCGTGTGCGTGTGTGTGTGTGTGTGTGTGTGTGTGTGTTCGTCTTTAAATTAAGAAACTTTTTCCTTTTTTTGTCCCTCTCTGCTTTGTTTAACTGCTGGCTCAAAATAAGGCATTTTTTTGTTGCCAGGTCTGGTGTTTCCACACAAACACACAAACTGTAGTGACAGAGTCTGTTTTAGCTTCATTAAAGCAGGAGGGATCGGGCATAACACTGTTACCATGTGGGTTGGATTAGCCAGGCCTGCTGAGCCTTATAGACCTAGTTCCATTATTGAGAAAGAGAGACGGAAAGTGTGCAGTGAGGGTCCTCTGTAATACACTTGGAAGAAAAAAAAGAGCAAAATCAAGACACAGGAGAAAAAGGAATATCATACATCCAGAGACAGACAGGTATTAATGAATATGTAGCAAGCAACAAATTTGTACATACACAATGTACAGATGCACATCAATATCCTTTGGGTAACATTAATTATGCCTCTTTTGCATTTGCATGTATGCAACATACACCTGCACAATATGGTAACACAGATAACCACATACAGTGCATCTGGAAAGTATTCACTGCACTTCACTTTTTCCAAATTTTGTCATGTTACAGTTTCATTCCAAAATGAAATATATTATTTTTTTTCAGCATTGGCTGAAGAGCAGCAACAAAGAGATGCTTAAAAATATGCAGTTATTATTATTATTATTATTATTATTATTATTATTATTATTATTATTATTATTATCTGTGTTTTGTGTGGTGGTTGTGACATTATTTTACCGACAGTCTGCTACACGGAGTGTGCTTGTCTGTGTGTGTGCGCGCATGTGTTTGTGTATCTGTGAACACATCAGGGTGGAAGTCTGCTGTGCGCGATACAGAGAGCAGAGGAGAAATGTGAACACACAATCATGAGGCCAAAATGACATCCCGTCATGTAAATAAGATAAATAGGGTTTTAGATGGTTAAATAAAATAAGGTATAGACCTGATCTGTAAGACAGACAATGCATTGCTGTTTCAATGTCGCCTCCATTTCAAGTTTTGATTGAGGAAAGTCCAATACAACTCCCTCAGCAGTTTTTCTCTTTAAGAATGGCTGTTTTCCACTGCTGATTTTCTGTCAGCCACCCCACCTCCAGACCCTGAGGTAGTCGATGCTTCGCCCTGGCCCAGCAAAGAGTTAATGCTAGCTAAGCACCAGTTTTGAGTACCTGGACCAAGTGCTTTTTCAGTGGCAACACAAAGAACCAATGCTAAGTCAGGCCGTGGCCTAAAACTAGCACTAGCATGAGCTCAGGCAAAAAGGAATATCTAATTAATGTCCTTGAGTGGCCCAGCCAGAGCCCAGACCTGAGTCCGATTGAAAATCTCTAGAAAGATCTGAAAATGGCTGTGCAGTGACGCTTTCTATCCAACTTGCTGGAATTGGCCAAACTTCCCAAAGGTAGATGTGCCAAGCTTGAGGCGTCATATTCAAAAAGACTTGATGGATATAAATATTTATGTATATGGGATTTCTTAATTTTTTATTTTTATATAAATTTGCAGAAGTATCAAAATATTTTTTTCACATTGTCCTCTTGGGGTAATGTGTGTAGAATTTTGAAAAAAAAAAAAAGAATTTACTTCAATTTGGAATGAAGCTACAACAAAATGAAGGAAAAGCAAAGCACTGTGAATAATTTCCAGGTGCACTGTATTTACTGCTTTTCCTGTGTTAATGAGTGAAAGCTGAGTATGTTTAAGTTTAAGGGAGTGATCAGATGGGTGAATGATGTATGAAGACAACTGTTCAACCACCCACATCCCTTCTCTTTCTGTCTCAGCCCTCTTCCCTGCTATGGTCTGGCTGTATATCACCACTGACGCCCTTCTACTTGACATTAACACACATTTTGATTGACATCCATTTAATGCAGCTAAAGAAAAAAAATGTAAGTAAAAATTCTTTGTGGTATCATCTGGGCTCGTTCTTTTGCACATTTGCGTGAGGTCAGAGGTGAGTGCTGCTTCAGCGCACAAGGCGCCTGGTTCTGCATTGCATAGTGGGTATCTTGACAGTACCATCTGGGTCCCAGGTAATACCAAAGAAAACACACACTGTCACCTTTTGTGAACAACAGCACTGGAATGTACACAAAGAAACTCAATAGGTAATAGAATTTTTGCATCCATTGTCTCCAGAAAGTGACAGTTTAAGTTTAACTGACAATGTTGTGTTTTTACAGTTTTACTGTTAGGTTGTTCATTGTTCTTTCTCTTTTTTAAAAAAAAATATATTTTTTTGATAGCTGTTTTTAGCTTGGATGTTAAAAAAGGGTAATCCTAAAGTGACATAATTGATTTTGAATGACACCAAGATCTAAAAGCAACTTATGGTTTACCCCTGCTCACTCAGTGCATGGGGGGGGGGGGGGGGGGGTGTTTCTGTTTCTAAAGTCTTGGATAAGATACTTTGCTACTCCTGGGACTATCAACAGAAAAAAAGAAAGAAAGAAGAAAAGTAAGAAGTGTATCAAAATGAACACCTAAAAGGTGATAATCCAATAGGAGACACCTGCCATTCTGTCAGTGACACCTGCCATTCTGTTGATGACATATGCCAGTCGCAAAATGACACCTGCTAACTTCACAGCAACACCTGCCAATTGCACAATGGCACCTGCCAATCCCATGTTGACACCTACCAATGGTAAAGTTACACCTGCCGTTCACATAGTGACACCTGCCAATCACTCATTGACACCTGCCATTTGCACAGTGACAGCTGCCAATCAATCAATGACACCTGCCAATGGCAAAGTTAATGACACAGTGACACCTATCAATTGCTCATTGACACCTGCCATTCTGTTAGTGACACCTTCTGGTTGCACAGAGACACCTGCCAATCGCTCATTGACACCAGCCAATCACATGATTGCTGTCAGTGCACAAAACAATACTGATTCAGATAATACACATTGCCATATTTTATCTGCTTAAAAGCTTAACTATAAAAGAAAGAAAGTTCGGTACCCAGCCCTAATAGTGTTTGCAGTGCACTGTATGTAAAAGCTAGTGTACTTACAAAAGCTCATGGTTTTGGGACACAAGTCTTTTGGAAGAAAATGCTTTTAAGTTTTGTCACATTTTAGTCTTCTCTATAGGTGATATTTTTAGTCCAGTTTTAGTGTAGTGTAAGTCTAGTTTTAGTCAAAAAAAACTCAAAAAGGTTTTCTAGTTATTTAGTTTTAAGGAAAAAAAGTAGTGTTAGTCTTTTAACAAATGACTTTAGGTCAGGAAGTATTGGAAATTGGAATTAAGGTTGACAGGTTGTATCAAGTGTTGCAATTCGTAAAACAAAAGTTAACCTTAACACTTCTGCATTATAAGCAGATTCTAAACCACATTGATTGCTCACTTATTAAGCTCAGGTTCACTTATTATTTACTTACTGTTTTTTACTACCGTATTGAGTCTATATTTAGTCAATCTTGATTCGAAATGAACTTTTTCATTAAATACAAAAAGTAAAAACTAGAAGGCTATGTGAAGTGCAGATCGGCTGAAGATGCATTAGTCTGGATCATCGCTTCTCCTCACACACTCTCCCCGCAATCGGAGCACTGGGGCTTACCGTCCATTAAGCAACCAAAAACTTTGACATACAACCATTTTTACGTAACAAATTTTAAGTTTGTGGTTGTTTGTTTCAAGGTGTTCAGTTTAATTCTGAAGGCTGAACAGGAGACATGACTTCACAGTTTGTTTTCAGTCTGTTTGTCCAATGAGAGCTGTCAGGTGCTTCAAGAACAGTGTTGAGAAGGATGCGCTTGATTTATTGACCCAGCCTGCTCTGTTTGTAAACAAGATATAAATATCTTAATATTACTCCTAATTTTGAAGTTAATAATGCCAGGTGAGTTCGCAAGACAAGAATCAGTTCTTTAAAGAAGGAGTGAAAGAATAAGTACCAAAAAAGAAAGCTTCTGTTTTTATTGTGAATTTTTTCTGTGATTTTGTAAACAAAAGCATGTCCTGTTTCGTGTTGTTAAACACTGACCTTGTGGCAAAGATGGCAGAGAGGAGAATAACTATGCAAAACAAAAAAAAAACACTAACAAAAAAAAGTCTACTGAGCTAACAAATTGCTACCTGGCCAGTCTAAGCTAAGATTACTCCTGGTAGACGTGAGCATCCACGCTTTGAAAGGTTGAAGAAGCTGGCAGAACAACAGTGAATGCTAAGTCAGAGAAATCACAATTTTAACCATTCAGGGCGCTGCAGACAGATACAGACTTCAGATCCGGTACCTGGTTAGAGTCAACTGACACATAGAAAATCCAACTGACATATTCACTGCACTAATTTTTTTCCAGATCTCAAATCAGTCAGAAAACTCCAGTCTTACAGCAAAATGTCCCGTTCTTTGTGCGTTTCTCCATTAAATGCGAGATTAAGCAGTACACTTGACCTTGCATGTGTTTTGAGTTTGCCTATTTCCTCTCATCCCTCCCTCACCTCCCTCCCTCCTTCATCCCTGGGGCAAGGTCTGGCCCCATGCACCTCCACTTAAAATGACCCTCCATCCCCCTCCAGTGCACTTTCACCCTCCCCAAATGGTGTTGTTGTGTGTGTGCATTAGTCATCAAAGTCAAGTGCATTATTGTGTGCAGCATTAATTATAATCCTCCATTGTGCTCCTGTGCTGAAAAAGCCCTTGGAGCTTTTCCCTTTCTTTTTCTTTCTTTTTTTTTCTTTTTTACCTTTTACCTCCAGAAAATCCACACATCTCTCTGAGCCTCTGTCTTACCTAAAGTCCTGGCCAGATGCACAGAAGACAGACAGGGAGCATGTGGGGGGGTCAGTTGGAACCAGCTGGACGAAGCTAAAGTAATGAAAGACTTCTTCAAATCAGCGGCGCTTCAATGTCTCCCTGCACAGCAGTGCACCTCTCCATGTCTCTGCATGCATCTCCACATACACTCTCACTTGAATTGAACTTTCCTTTTCTCACTTTACTGCCCTTCCTTCCTTCCTTTTTTCCTGTCTTCCTGTAACTTTTTTCACACACTAAGCCAATTTTTCAGCTTATCAATTCACCACGTGTAAAAAATGAACAAACATTAGCATCACCTTTCACCATCTCTTACTTTAAGTCTGGAACTCTAAACACATGTCTGCATGCGTTTGGTTGCTCAGCAGTGAGCGCAGTCTTGTGTTTGGACATGGAAAGCTAAAAGAGGGTTAACATTTGACTCTGCAGGGATAAGAATTCTGCACCTCTGTGGTAATCACAATGGCCCTGCTCCAAGCAAAACACTGATCTGCAGGACTCTAACCTCACACACGCATTTATATATACTCTACATGTACAGACACTCAAACACACATACTTAAAAAAAACACCTGTGTAATCATTTCCATATTTATACTCTTTACATTTATATTTCTTTTCCCTCTTTATGTTTTCATAAAAACAATGCCAATCCTTTCAAAGCAGGTTAAACGAGGGATTTTTGGAAACCCTGTTTGAAAGACTATTCAAAGTGTTACGCCCCTGTGCCGTGTCAGAGATTGTACAAGAGGATCCTGCCAAAAAATTTGTTGAGAACCTGGACCCCCAAATCTGGTGCGCCTGTGGTTTCAACTCTGATTCTGATTCATTTGATTTATAATGATTAAACACATTGGATGTGAGTATTAGCACAGATAACTTACTCAATCCATCATCTGTCACAATTCAACAGCTTTACAATAGCCAGACCTACAGCAACAAGCCTAAGGTTTAAGTCATAACGCCTTTTTGGGGTGTTTTTCTACTACACCAAGCACCATAATTAAACATGAACTCCGCACAGCACACAGCAGTTGAGCAAAGTCAAAGTGGGGGAAGCAAATTCAACAGCACACACTACTGCTATTTAGAAAAAAAAATGACCCTCTTAATTACATTGTTGTAAACTCAGCAAGATGTGTTGAATTAAGCACAAAATGAAAGAATAAAACCAGCACCACAGTTAGTTCAAGGCCACAAAGGATAAGGAGACTGAGCTCATACTGAGCCAGCACGCCGAGCCACTTTGTTAGTGTGAACAATAAAACCCTACTTATACCAGCTAAATCCTGTTTATATTGCATATGTCGGGTGTTTTTTTTTCAGCATACAGGAAGCTGGTTCTAATCATCTTAAATAACCTACAGCCTGATGGAATGCACCTGAAATTTTATTGACTAAAAAATTTTTTTACAAGCGTCATCCACACCGCCCTCTATAGGAAATTTGGATGAACTGCAACAATGATAAAAGAGTTTTGCATTGGAACGTTTGAAGACAGGATTTATTTTGAGTAGAAAGACTTCTTGCAATCTTCTAATTTTGGATTTGTGCGGAAGACAGTTTCCAGCTGCTGTGTTTGGACTAAAGGAAAACTAAAATGTGCAGCAACTGTGTTCCTCTCACAGAACTACATAACAAGATCCAGGTGTGCTCTTACACAGCCATGGTCAGCTTCTCACACACACACACACACACACATACCTTTGAGTGGCACTAGCTGCACTGAGTACTGTGCTGTGTTGCAGTAATGAGATATGTTCGAGGCTGAGGTGTTAAAAGTTCCTCTGGGCTGCAGAGGGACCACCACCTTGGTGTTAAACTGCCGCTCATTTCACGATCACTTAATATAGATGCCTGAAGGTCCCCCTGAACGTAGACAGCATTGTTGCACATCTTTAACACATGGGCATTCAAACAGACACACACATGCGCACGCACATGTAGAGGGTGAACCAGGTGTGCATGAAGACTTTGTACAAACACGGCATTGCAGTGACCCTTAACGTAATCATCTTTGTCCCCTCAGGCACACTGGGCTGCATGTTGTTGGTCATGCTCCAGCCCTAAAGTGCGGTTAAAGACTGACGTCTTTCATCATCATCTCCACGGCAACCCCACTCTAAGTCACCGTGACAACAAATTCCACCTGGGTCTGTGACATTTGCTGTGTCCTGAGCTGGACAGCGGTAACATCCTATCTGCTCTTTATAACTCTATTTCATCTGCTCTGTAATCGGCCTCCCTGCTCCATCCTTCACTCTGCCACTGACACATTCACCATGGAGCCCTTTACACTGTTCAGATGTTCTGCATTACGTGATGCACACCCTGATTAACCTGCCAGGAGCCATTAGGGGAAACTAGGTGGGGGCCCCTGTCAAATCCCTGTACTACCCAATTCCTGTGCATGAACTTGGAAAAGTACCCATGAAGTTCAGTGTATACAGGATTACCCACATGGTATCCTTTCAGGGGGATCTAGTTGTCAATTCTGTATTTTTAATTCAATTAATACAATGAATTTGCAATTTAACTATAACAATTGAGGATTTCTATAAAAGTACTAGCTGTTAAAACCAAAATAATGGATGATTTTTTTCACCAAACATGCAATTTATTAAAGTTTTTAAGATGTGATTTGGAGTCTGGGGCTGAATGCATTCAAGAGTTTGAAGAACGGGATGAATGTTAGTAGACTGAACTTCTTTTGGGCAAACTTGTGTTCATACTCACAGCAAAGGACCAATCGAATTTATGACTTTCTTGAAGTTCTCTGCTGCCCTCTTGTGGTTACACGAATGGAGCCTTTTTTGTATTTTAACTTGCCTTTGAGAGTCTTGATTCACTAATAGATGCCACAATATCACCATTTTTGCATTGAATTATAGTGCTGTGTTATACACTGTTCAAAAGTAGGTGCATGTGCAAAAACACTTAATACTAAGAAGCTGATTACACACAACCCTTTAAGGCACACACTCATCTTTCAAATAATAGCGATGAAGCAAACAGTACATAAGTAGCAGTTGTGTACTGTCTTGCGTTGTGTGATGAACAAGGCAAACATCCTGTTCATTTGGCACCAACACAACGCTTCTGATAATAACAGAAGACAACAACAAGACAACAACAAGATAACAGGCCAAGAATAAGCTCCAACATTTCACAGGGGCAGCATAGTGACAATTAATCATTATTATTCTTTAAGTAGGAAGGCTTACTGTTGTGTTGTTAAAGGAGAAATGTTATGTGAATGTTTAACGTTAAAATGAAATTTGTATCTCATTAAAATATATATTATAAGAAGCTTTTAAATGCCCCAGTAATTTTTATTGTGTGTAATTTGAAAAAACAAAAAAAGGAAAAAATATTCATATGCAGGGTAAAATAAAGAGAAATGGAAGAAAAAAACGTTAATGTAAATTCATTGTTTCAATTAAAGATGTGTAATCAGTCACTTTATTTGTATGCGTGTGCAATGATGGGGGAGGGGGGCGTGGCTGCCTGTCTTTGACACAAGTGGGGGGTGCTCCAAGGAAAAAAAGTTAGCTTAGAGACTTAGAGAGAACATTAACTGAGACATGTTCCCCATCTTGATCTTCAGAAACCGCAGATGGATGACTTGACCTAACATCTGCACTGACATGTTTCATCACATTTCTTACGATTAACTTTCGCAGGATGAGGAGAAGAATTCAAAAGATTGTTCCTCATTAAGCCCATAGTAGTGATGGGAAGTTCAGCTCTTTTCAGAGAGTCAGTTTTTTTGGCTCAGCTCTCAAAAAAGAGCTGGTTCTTTCACCTCCCAAACGGCTCCTAATTTAGTATTATTTGCAGCCTCATATTTTAGCCTAACCTGGTAAATATGAATGATTTTTGTAGTGATAAACCATTTTTGCATTCAGTGTTTTACGGGAAGCCTCATACCTGCCTCATTTTGTGCATTTGCTCTGTTGCAAAAGAAGGTATTCTTAATTTTGTTACAAAAGTACCACACACAAGAAAAAGAGTCACTTGAGGAAATATAAACCTAGCAGGAATTACGTGATTTCAACCCACCCACTTAAAATACTGTTTCTAAAATGAAATAGCACTTTTACCACTAAACCCCACAATAATCATGAAAATCATGAAAAACTCAAGATGACCAGCCGTGTGTGTAAAAAGACAGTCACAAAATATCATAAACTAAATCTAGATTGTTCCTTTTTCAGATTTAACATTAAGGTCGAGTTATGATTCAGTCCATGAACAACTTACAGCACTTTCCTGTAGTTGATCTTGAAACACCGAACAGCGATGGCTGCGTCTCATCGACGTCGCAGCAGAATCCCCTCCTTGACGAACGGCTCACGGCACCACTGAAGCGGTTGAGTACTCTCTCTTGCACTGTGAGATGAACCATCTACTTTTACTTTTGGCACTAGTACGCCGTTTAATCTGACAATAACAGAGGCACAAATGGCCCCTCTCGACCACTCTTCAAGTATAAGCTCCGGCACTGTTAAAACATAGAAGCAAATAACTGAGCTAACTGTTAGATAATGGAGATGAGAAGTTACGTTTTAGCTAGCAAAACGTAAGGTGGTGAGCCTAAAAGACTCAAAAACATTGCAATAGAATCACAGAAATGTTTTAAAATAATTTCAGAGATTCTCTCAAACATCTTAAATGGAAAAATATTACTTTAATTAAGAAAACCGAACTTACTCTTAAGTATTTTAGCGACGCTCATTTGGAGAAGAACTTGCCACAGGAACAGCACAGTGCAGATTGGTAAAGATACACGGGCTGCACCGCACAAGTCTGCACGGGCGCCAGCAGAGGGCGTTGATGTTACCCAAAGTCTCCGTGGATACCAAGCGGCAACCTCCAGTCTGAAAATATGTGACAATGCGGAAGTGGTAAAGTCTGCTGTTCCTCGAGTGTCCGCTTGAGGCTGGCTACATACCAAGCCAAGAAAAGCCTATTCACAGCCAAAATAAGCATATTTACAGCCTGGTACAAAAATGTCTCACCTTCTAAATCGCTAGTTATACTAACAGCACACATATTTCTAACTGCAGATTCGACAATATTGAGCTCGCCAGTTTGTCCAATCAGAGGCACAGCTCAAATCACGTGACTGTGGGGCATCCTATGGCTGTTAGACTCACAGCCCGCCTCTTTCCAATATGGCCGTGCCGGCCGTATTGCTTAAAAAATCTGTTCCAGAAACAGATGGGTGACGTGGAGACTATGGTGGATACTTAATACAATTAATTATGAACAGTATTTAAACAAGTGACATGAAAAGGGACATTTTATACCAAGTTATAGCAAATGGACTCCTTAACTTCATTACACATACAGTCAGAGAATTTCTGCCGTAAGATAGGTCTTTGCATGGAACATACTCAACCATCATCTCTCTATCATGTCCTCTACCTTACAGTTTTACTCCATTGGTTTGGCTCTAAACAGAAATAACATTCTCAAAATAGCATGGACAAACCTCCAAACTACTTGGAACTTGTTCAAATATATACCCCCCCCCCCCCCCCCCCCCTCTTTTTTTTTTTTTTTAAATGTGTTTATATTTCAAGGGCTGCATGGTGGTGCGATGGTTGGTTAGCATACACAACATGTGAAACATGCACATTGTTGCAGGAATTCACATTTTGGAAATTTGAAATAAAAAAACCCATTAGGAATCAGAAATATCTTCTGACTGCCTGCACTGCGCTCTGAGACAGAAAATGCTGAAGTGTAAAGCCCCATTTCCACCTGATCGGTTCGTCTCGTACAGCACGCATTTTGAAGCGTTTCCATTGGCTAAAACGTGACCAGTCCCAAAATAACTGAACCATACTGTAAATTCACATTTACAGACAAACTGCAGAAAAAAAATACCCTTCTTTTTGTTTCGTTGCTGTAGTGACTGGTGGGAAGCAATGTGTACTATTTGCAAAGCTGATACTTATGTGTCAGTTGCAAATAAAAGTTATGGAGACGTGGAAAACCACACTGACACAGATAAGCACTGTTTTTTCAACAGGCATTATTTATCCTTATGTTATTTATTTTAACAGAATAGGGATATTTTAAATGTTTTAAAATGCCTGTTTTATAAAGGTACTTTGTCGTCTTTGACTATATCCGGGTATTCTAGGGTAGGATGTGCCCTTTTGGGGTTTTCAGAATATGGTCACCCTAACTTTAGAAACAACCACAGTTGAAACAAAGTGCTGTATATAAAAGGCATAAAGCAAATCAAACATACACAACAATTCCATCCCACCACTGATCTAGAATATAGTGCTCCAAGCCAGAAATCTTCAAAAAGAAGAAAGACTGTGGAAAAAATCCTGGATATAGTGGAAACACAGACTTTCCTCATGAACTTTCTGGGTCAGGTCAGCCATGCTTGATTTGTTTACGTCTGCTTCCTTGTTTCTCTGTCAGCTAGCCTTCACAACTCACAGAGTCATGAGTCGGGGGTGGTCGGCTTTCAAACACAAAGATTTTTGGTCGTAAATATAAAATCTTATAAGATAATCTTATAAGACTTAAGATAATTGGGTGTTGTTCATTTCTAACACCGTCCCTGGTCGGGAAGAGAAAAATCGGGACAAAAACAGCCCAATAATCGTTATGTGTGTACCCCCCTTAAGATGTGTCCATAACGTGTAACATTAGGATGTCTTCAGTATGTCCTACCAGTGCTCATCTACCAACTACAACCTCACCAAGCAGAGCAAATCTCACTCTTCATTTCACTGATAGTCTCTGTGTTCTATAACTCTCCCGCTTTCTTCTGCTTTTCTGTCCCTTTTCTTTTTGCCTGGTGCTCCAGGGTCTGCTTTTTTTCTACAAAAAAAATCTAAGAAATCAGTTTCAGAAGAAAAAAGAACAGCTCATTCTTCTCATGACTAAACTTTGCTGATTGTGGTGTCATCATAAGGACTTTGCGGTTAATGGATTGGCCGGGTTCTCCATGTATTCTGAGCATAGACTGTAAAAGAAATGGACGTCATCTTACTCAGCTCAAACTGAGGAAACCACAAAAACTAAAAAGAGATTAGAGTGTCTGAAGAAAAATAAGAGTCACTCATAGTCTATTGCGCAGATTCAGGCTGCACAATGGCAGCTCCTGTGACGGAGGTTTGGCTTCAAAACCTTTCAGTGGTAAAAGGCAGAGCCACGCTGTACATTCTATATACAGTTGATTCTGAGAGGAAATGTTCAAAAGAACTGATTTTGATACGCTCATTCTAAATTATGGATTGTGAGCAGAAAATATATTGAAGTAAAACTATGTCAATATCCCAATATAGAGAATTTAGTGATGTATCATGTTCAAAAGCTGTGACTCTCAGAGCCACAGCTTTGTTGTGAATCAGAAGAGCCTACTCCCAGCGAGTGAGAGCTAACACACAACTTTCTTCCTTTCGTTGCTCAGCTCTCACTCAGTCGCTAAACTCTGTTCACAACAGAACTTTGTTTTGATTGATGGCATGCCATGCAGCCAATCACATGTGAGGATATAGGAGCATACCATTATGGGATAGCAGAGAGAGTGACTCTCAGTCAGGTAAAACATATTGTCCCCATTCAGTGAGTGAGACAGCAGACAGTGATGACAAGGAGTGTGTGTCACAAAAAACACATAAATATGAGTGACACCCGCAGAAGAGCATTATTGTATTGGCATCTTTAATTCGTTACTTTTTTGTGCAAAAAAAAGTTTGAATTATTGTTACTTTTGGAACAAATGTTAATATGAGGCTACAAATAATTCAAAAGTCTCTGAAAAGAGCCGAATTTCCCATCACTAGTAGAACTGTTTTCTTTTCTACCAGTCTTCCTTCATACTCCTGTCCAGCAGACGGCGATAATGATTTTTATGCTTTTTAATACCACGAGGACCTCAAAAAGAAGAAGGGTTTAGGAAACAAGACGCCCAAGCTGTTCGCTATCGTTACGTCAAAACCTCAAAACAGAGGGAGCGAGGGGGGAAGGAAGAATGGCGACCGTGCAGTGCTCCAAATGCTCTGCAGAAAGGAAAGGGTTTCGGCGGGAACTTGATTCTTGGCGACATAAACTCATACACTGCGTTGGTACGAATCATGTGCATATTTATATTTTGGTGGAAAAATAATCTACAATAACGGAGATATTTCGGCCGCCAGTAGAGAAAGCGCTAACCAAAGCTAACTTAGGCTGCTATCTAATGCTAGCTCGAGAATAGCTAGCTGTGTATTCAGCTTTAGCAGATCAGCTCTGCTGTAAGGCTAATATTTACCAGCTGCTAACATATCGACTTCTTTCTTTGTCCATTAGAGCTAGCCTGCTAATCTCAAGCTAGCTCCGTTGGGTGTTTTTATGTGACGGAGAGGATGTCATAGACTTAAAATTGACGTGTTTTAAAATAAGATGTGCCTACTGACAATTGAAGCGTTAATAAGCTTTATTCATAGATTATTGTGTTTTCTTTGCTATTAACATGCTAACAAGCAGAGCTAACCACAGCGCTGCTGATATTACTCCGGGGAGGGGATTGTTGCAACGTTAAGACAGCTAATGTCAGTGCAATAAGAGAAACGCACGTACTTCACTGATCTCGGGTTATGGGCTTTCCAACATGTTGGTATTTTAAACACAAAGTTTAATGCTATAGAAGCCGGTATGCTAAATGCTAGCTCAATGAAAGTTGACAATATGTCTTATTATTTATGCAATAACATCAAAATAAAAAAGAGTACCACAAGGCTATCAAATTAGCATGTCCTGCCTATGTGTTTACACGACTGCTGTGCTCCGTTGTGAGATATTTTGAAGTACAAAGAAAATGTTTCTTTTTGGCATTGGAAGTGTTGGGATGTCAGCTGTAAGGTGCTAATTTTCAATAGTTGGGCCCTATCTGTCATGTCACGTAATTTTGCTGTCACATTGTGCTATAATTGGATACCGAAAACCCAGTTCTTAACATTATCCGGTATGTTTGGCCTTGTAAAAAACACTGAAGCATCATTTCTTTCTTGTTTTTTTTGTCCTGCAGGATTTGAGAGCATTCTGGAGGGAATCTATGGGCCGATGCTGCTGAGAGATCTTAATTTATTTGATGGTGGGTTACTTTGTATTTCTTACTAAACTGCTAAGAAGAAATACTACTGTATGTATCATTTCATCAGTTTCCCAATGTTGACAGTGAGTGGAACACAATCTTCTGTTAGACATTTCAATTGCCAGAAAATGAATCTGTCATTTGTGAAAGTCAGCCTTCACACATTGAAATTTAGTAGAAATTAGGTTTAGAATTTGTGAAAGCATTTGGAAATTGCTTGGATGCATGACAACTGAGAGCTCCAATGGTTTAACAGTAGACAGTTGGAATCACTTTGTGTATTCAATAATAATATTGTTTTATTTGTTAAAAAAGGCCTACTAAATGACTGAGTTCACGCAATTTTATTGTAACATTTTGAGCTACTGTAATGATTTCAGCCAAAAATGGTTTGCTTTAAAATAGTGGATATTTATGACAGTGGTGTACAAGGAGTTGAGAAAGAGTATGTATTTATTTTAAAATATGTTTAACATTTCTGATCTTCTAGATACTTTGAAGATCTATGAAACCTGCATAACAAAAAATAAAAGTATATTCCTATTCTAACACTCAGTATTAGATTCTTCCTGCCCCTCTATTGTGTGCTTCCCTGCATGGAAACAAAGAACCATTGGTAGCTATTTATATATAAAATGTGTCCTCCTGTATGGCAATAACACACTCTTTCTGAACACACCACTTTAAACATGAAATACTCATTACATACCGCTATTGTTGCTTGTAACTGTGTACTGGAAAAGTCAACACAGTAAGCAGCAGAACGCCGTCTGCCTTGGATCTCAGAGCAGTAAAATGAGCAACAAAGCAAGATGACGAATCAACATGGCGCCACCTGTGCAGACGTTTGATAATATTTCTAAGAAAGACAGTTGCAATTTGCAAAAACCACTAGGAGTAAAAAGTGTTTTAAGTTTTAACACAATAAATCTTAAAAGTTACCTGGAAACTCGTCAGTGGCACAAAAATCTAGCCAATGAAAATGATGCAGCAGACAGTAATTCTCAACTCTGTCAGAATTGGCAGAGCTCTTACTGAAAGGAAAAACCAAAATCCTTCCCACAGTTCATTCATATTACAACTTATCTGTTTTTTTGTACTGAAACATAATATCTCACCTCTTATAAAAAGCTCCATGAGCATACAGTTGCTGTGGTGACTTTTAGAAAATACATTTGCAGTAAACATTATTTTATTCCAATTTATCTTTGCCTGTTTTGTGATTTTGTACCTTTCAGACTGTGAACCTGAAGAGGTGGATGACTGGTCTTCAGATGCAAACTGTTCCCAGTGTTCATTCTGCAACCTTCCCCTGGACAAAAGTGTAAGATGGGACTTTGTCAATAAACAGCAACTGTAAATTAAGCCTGTTTAGTTGCCATAGCATCTTACACTTTAAACTTTATAACAATTTTTAACACTTAAATATTTTCATTTTACTGCAAAATGGCTGTAATAGAATAACTCTTCTTTTTTAGGATCAAGTACCCACTGCCATGTCGCCTCTTTCCTCCCCCTCTGACTACTCTCCCTGTCAGGCTCCATCTGTCTCTGAGGGCAACCAATCAGCCTTCAGATTCCTCCAAGCTGTGTTTCATAAGAAAGGTGAGTCCAGAGAGGTCAGGTGTCTGTCCATCTTGTGGACAATTTAAGAGACATGTTTCTATTAGTTTATTCTTAGACTAATCTTTCTATTAGTTTCACCTTGTAATCATGAAGACTTTCTGATTCAGTTTGACTGCCCAAGGGACCACAGATTGCTTTGGTATTCTGCAGTCCCATCAGCATCGATATATGAAGGAGAGTGATGGAGAGATGCTGCTTTTGCTATAAAAGTACTGCTTATTGCTTTTTATCTTTGAAGTGTTGGCTACAGTTGGTGCTACCTGAATAAGACTCAAATTCTAACATTTACCACTCAGAGACGAGCTTTGGTAGAAGCATATCAGCAGTTGGTTCTTCTTGTTTGCAGTCAGATTTTGGATCATATGTATTGTGTTCCACATTTGTCCTGGTGTGCTTCTGCCTCTGTATCCGTGAACAACGGAACATAATTGCAGGGCTCCACCTTGTTTGTAAAAGAAGTATACCTATCTTTTACAAACAGAGGATCATTAAGCACCAGTTAAAAACTTAAACCACGGTAAAAACACCAAGTGAACTCTTACTTGTGTTAAGTTAATCTAGACTTATGTTGGCAACTTGATTTTATCGTCCACACTACACAATATCCTTAAAAGATCCAGAGAAGCTGAAGAAACCTCCTTACTGAAAAGTCAAGGCCGAAAACCAATGGTATGGTTTATAAAAAAAAGTGCTCTCATTCAGACAGTGCCTTTTTTCAGGGAACTATGCAAAGGTCTGTGTGAGCGAAGACAATACCAAAAACCCTATCTACCTGTATTTCAACAGCATGGCTTTGTAGTACAAGGGTCCAGACTGAGCAAGCGTGCATGCGGTACCAACTTGTCACTTGAAACTCTTTGGCCGATGTGACAAAGGAAACCTCAAACTGTTGAGCAGCTAAAATCCTAACTCCGGCAAGAATAGAACAACATTTCCTTCTAAAACCTCAGAAACTGGACATCAATTTTTACAGTGTTGTTAAAACAAGAGGTGATCAAACACACTGCAAACAATGCCCTCTTCAAATTTGTTCAAAACCTGTTTATTGCAATAAATTTAAAATGACCATTTTTTTTTTCTTAAAACAATGAAAATGTACAGTCAGTGTTTGATATGTTGTCTTCGCACAAAATGTTTCAAACATTTAGATTCTGTTTTGTCAACACTTAAGAGTGTTAAAACTTTTTTTATGTTAGACATCAATGTTAAACTGATTTTCTGCAGCAATGATGGATGTCACACATGTTTTTTATCTGTAAGAAAATTTAAGATAATGCTAGATGCAACAGTTTTTTAAAAACATTTTTTGCCTCCTTCATTAGATGTATCTATTGGCTGTGATTCCAACATCCCTGTGGTTGCCCAGGAACTGATGAAGAAGATGATACATCAGTTTGCCAAGGAGTATGCATCCAAGTGCCTGCTCCACACCAGTACACATGGTGTTACAACAAGAACCTCATCACCTTTTTCAGAAACATCAGATGCCCCTCTGGACCTCACAGTTAGTCGAACGAAGGAGGAGAAAGAGAGTGACCCAGGTACAAAATGCATCAAACAATTTTTGAACTCAGTATATCAATTCTTACAGCCTAAGTTGTTATGCCCATTAAAGGTTAAAAAGCTTTGTTGCTCAAAATCTAACCAGTTGAAATATTGATTTTGTGTTGCAGATGGTGTGCTTGACCTCTCTAAAAGAAACTCTGCCTGCTCAGCATCTTCATCATCCAATCACAAAGCCTCAGGGTATGAGATTTACTTTTTTATTACTGGAATGACTTTTTCTGTAAACCTTCTTGGTATTGTGCCTTGTGGTAAAACTAGAAGAAAAACATACCATTATGACTGCTTAAAACCAGGGATTCTTACAGAGTACAGTAAAATTTTTCACATGATTTTAGAATTAATGTTTGAACATGCAGTTACTGAAATAAGGCTGTGCATGATAGTTAGTCACATTTTTTTATATGCACGTCTTCATTTTATTCCACTTATTTAGTCTTATATTCTTCTGCTTCTGTTCTTAGTCTGTAAAATGGGTTGATTAATTTCAAGAGCTAGCTTGTACTTTGTGTTCATGTGCTGTGGGGTTGACTCTTTTATCTCTTGAACGGTAACGTCACAACTATGGCATCGTATTATAACATTTGCAAACAGTTCATGATTGTACATGAGGAGAACATTGCATATTCACAATGATTTTACCCCCGTTGTTACTCCACTTATTTTGAGTTTGATTATTCAACCCTCAAGCATGTAGGACTCTCACTAAAGGATATCACAAAACTACAGGGGTTGTGTGTGAGTGCCAAAGTAACCCCAGCCATTCACAGACTGTCCCACCTGGACGTGAAGAGGCTTTGCCGCACACAAAGAATGTGTGTGTGAGAGGCACACAGCAGCAGTGTGTGTGAGGGCCCAGAAACAGACTGAAAACAGTCATGAAACAAAACACTCGCAGTGATGTTACCAACACAAGGCATAAAGGAGTGGACCCCTCGCTCTGCACCCTTCCCCTGTTCCCTTTGAAAAAAAAAAACCTCTCCATCACTTCCATCCTGACCCTGCTGTTTGGTCCTCCCATCCTTAGGAGGCAGTGCAGGCAGAAGGAAGAGTACATTGAGAGGAGCTTGGAGCTGTCTGAGGGGTTGCTTTCCAAGGCCTTGAAAGATATACGCTCAGGGAGGCTGCATGAGCAGCGTGCTGCGTTGCTTTATGGAATACCCCTTCGCACCCTGAGGCAAGCTCTGGACAGCTGGGCTGAGGGCAGGTCTGGAACGCGTCATCAGACTGTATCAAGAAGCAAAGATTTCAGGGATGAAGTGTCATCGTACAATGTGATGTCATCAATGCTGGGTGGCGAAGCCCGCCTTGTCCTGCAGAAGGTGGCGGCTTGGGCAGAACGAGCAGAAATTGGAGCTACAGAGGAGAATGGAGACTTAAGTTTCCCTTCGTCCTCTCTTACCCTCTTTCAGCCAAATGGTCTACAGAAAAACCTCACACACTCTTTCCCCCAGCTCAGGGATGCCCTCCAGCCCCCACCAAGCCCCACTCCAAGTCTGGAGCCACCCACATCCTTGCGTATTCCTCAGGTCCGCTCTCTGTCTGACCATAATAAGTCGAGCTCTGTTGAGAATTCGGAAAGCTTACACCAACATACCTCATCAGCAGAAGGTACCACAAGTTCTACATCAGCAACTGCTCGACCCTCTTCTCTCTTCAAACTCAGACCTCCTTTCTTATCACATGGCTGTGTGGGCATCACCAACCAGTCACTACATCGTCTGGGACGAAGGTCCTCGCTGGATGAATCAGAAGAGGGGGCGGGTGGCCGCGATAAAGACAAGCAACCAAGGAAGAAACGTGGGAGATACCGCCAATATGACCATGACCTGCTGGAAGAGGCCATTGCCATGGTGATGGCAGGTCGCATGAGTGTCTCTAAGGCCCAGGGGGTTTATGGGGTGCCCCACAGCACACTGGAATACAAAGTCAAAGAGCGCACTGGAACACTGAAGAACCCACCCAAGAAGAAATCTGCCAACTTTTATCCGTCCAGTTCCAATTCGTCTGGTCCTGGCATCGTGACAGGCTCTACTTTCTCAGGGACGCTTACCTCAGCTGCTGACTCAAAGGGGCTCTAGACCAGAAAACCTCTGAACTCCTCAACATGTGAACTCGTCTCCTCTTAGAAGATAAATGTTTTCTGAAAACACTTGTTTGAAAACAATACATGCCTTTACAAATATATGGAAATCAGTATTCAGGTCTTTTAACTTTATGTCTGTAACATGACGGTCTCACTTTAAGCTGATTCACTCTAGCTTGATCCTGGGCATCTTTCAAAGAAACTTTGAGAAGCAGCAGTTTTCAGGAAGCAGTGATGCCATTTGCTACTATCCCTATTCCAACTCCCTGTAGCTTCAGTTTTTACGACCAAAGCTGTAAGATCCTTAAGGATATCACTTGAATTTTATAGTCGGTTTACTGTTACCTAAATTACAATTGAAAAATCACGACAACAGAAAAACTTATCCTACTGATGTGCATTGTCCATCAGGCTAAAGTCTTGGTTATTGTTATTCTGAGGTTGGAATAAAACCAGTGTTATCCTTTAAGATATCCAGGAAGTACTCAAATATGTCTGTATATGTTAATTTTTCAGGGACAAAGTGACAGATTGTTATGCACCAGATCACCCAGGATCAAGTATGAGAAAAAATGTTTGGAACCTCTTAAAGCTGAGGGGAAAAAAGTGACTGTCATGTTTATTCAGTGTTTTATATTAGGTTATTCAGGTCTTACTTATTCTTGATGCTCCTTGTGAGCTTGATGATTGTCATTTGCAGCTTTCTATCTCCTTCTGGGTTTTTCACCCAGACTACTGAAGTGACTTACAGCCATTATAACAGATTAAAAGCTCATTGCTTTGAGTATACACCTCTAAAACAGGGAGATTGTACAGTTGAACCTGCTGTGGTGGTGACAGCTTCATTGTGAGTTTTGAAGAGATTAGCTTGAGAAAGCCATTTTGTGTCTACATAGTTTCCCTCTCTATTTGTGCGAGCTAGTCTTGATGTTTTGAGTGTAGTTGAAATGCAACTGTTCAGCATGTTTTAAGATGTGCACTGATAAGCTTGGGAAATGTATGTCTTGTGTATGTGGTACGTGTAGTGTTGGTAGAAATTTCCTTATTTTGTGATCAGATGTTTACTAATATTTCTACTGTAGCTCTATTACCGTAAACCTCATACATGACTGCTGCTTTAAACTTTACTGAGCTGTTTCCCTGACACAGTGATGCATAACTATTACAGAAGCGATTGCAAGGTGACAGGCATTGTAATGTGTGACGCTGTAGCCAGTGATTAAGGTTGAATATTCTGACGGTTGACTGTGTTGACCATTGAAGGTTAGCATTATGTGTCGAATTTGGCAAAAGGTTGACAGTGTGACTTGAGTCAGTATAAGGCTAACAGGCTTTTTTTGTATTTCTTGGAAAATGCTTCATGTTATCTACTCCCATGTCTGTCTCAGAGATCAACCTTTTTCCATCAACAGTGCTACTACCAAAACAGCAGTTCAGGGTAACCCACACAAAGCTGCCTCTCTTTGTTTTGCTGTGATATCAGCCTGCCTATTGCGCTCGCTCTCTCTCTCTCTCTCTCTCTCTCTCTCTCTCTCTCTCTCTCTCTCTCTCTTTTTCTAACTTCTTTGCCACATATACCTCTAAACTTACAATGCCTATAGCCTAGTGTCATATTTCACACACTGTATCGTATGATACAAAATCTGCTGGGGTAAGAGCTCTTATTAGCTTAGCAAAACTCATCAGTTTTTGTTCTGAAGAGACAATATTTGATGCCCGATTTAGACCATATTATATTCTTAGTAGCTAGTGTGTCACAACAGACTCCCATGTCGCATCTTGGAAGAGCAACACACAAGCCATCCTCTCAGCCCCAGCCAATCAGAACTTGTTGTATTTCAAGATCTGCAGAGTTCAGCAGAGATTAAATTACAGTGACCTTCTTTACCTCCCAGAACTGGACTGTAAACAAACAATGGTGTCATAAGTGATGTAAATTGTACTGGCTGTCTTACATGCATAGATGCCTTACAAAAAAGAAACCATCACTGTACACCAGCAACATCTATCCTCACATACTTCAACAATCATGCACAGAAGATGATTTACACTCCTACATGACAACTTCAGGGGACATATAGAGGAATTTTATTGGAGGCAAGGAGTTCCTAACTCACTGATGTTTCTCTGTTGGGATGTTACTAAACATCAAAGATTTTTGGTTTTGACAAACGTCTGTTGGGGTTATCGTCAGGCTGATATCATGATGTCTGAATCTGGCATCAACAACACTTCAGGCTATTTTGGTTTAATCATTTAGTCACCAAGCTGTTAGCATATTGAGAATGTTCAAGAATTCAAGTGGCAATTACAGGAAATCTGCCATGTTCTTCTCTACAGCCAAGAAGATAATATTTCTAGTGCTAGTATTTGTCCTTGTTATATTTGTATGTGTTATATGTAGTTAAAGCCTAAGGCTATTTAAATTCCTTTAAAGCTTTTGTAAATCAAATTACTTTAAATTTCAATCTTTTGATTATAACTATACAAACACTGATGTCTCCTCACCTGAATGTCTCTGCTCATAAAAGTACATGCTGCCTGTTACTGGGGCTACAGCATTGTACAGCCTGAGCTCTACTCTGGGAATAATCTACTATTTATATCAAAGGACCAATTTTTAAACAAGCCTTAACACCTCTTCAGAAATAGAAATGGAATATTTCTCTATTGTGTAACTTTTATTGCAGTATACTCTGGGGGACACACTCTGGCTTGTTTTCAAATAGCAGTTAAGTCATTTTTGTGTTTTTGGACTGAAAAAAAATGTTTATGCATAAATCACTGATTGCACTATGATTTATGAAGAGCATCTTTAATGTAAAAATATGTCTTGTGTTGTTGCTACATACTTATTTATTGATTGTGTGTCAGAACTGTGATTTTACTGGCTTGATGTAGTTATTGATCTTTAATTGGGCACTTTGATGCTATGTGAAATGTGAATTGGTTAACTGCATGAAAGCTTTTAAAAGCCTGTTTAATTTATTTAATCCTGTAATGACACCCCTGGTTATCGTGGTTGTTTAGTGATTATGTTAAGATAAAATAATTTAATTTATTTTTTGGAGATGATTTGATTTTAACAAACTCAATCAACATTAATATAACAGAATGTAACAATCGTGTGCTGTATCTGTTCCAGCTACACCCTTACATACAGGGTCTGGACAAATACAGTACCTAAATAGTAGGAATACTATTTATTATCAAACTTTTATGCTATTTTAACATTTCAAAAAATCACTTTCTTAAAATGAAATCACTGACAGCACCTGGTATAAGAGATGCTAATTGATTTGATCAATAGAGGGTTTTATTTCGGACGTCAGTTTCTTATGAGAAGTGTTGCTGAAAGAATAAGATTTCTTTCAACATAAGATTGAGCGTTTCTACAATCTACCTGCTGCTCAAAGCAGAATGTTATTATTTGCCATCAGCAAAACCTCAATAAAACAGTTTTAATCAATTTCTTGTCTTTATTTTATTTTTTTCTAAACGGTTAAACTGTATAACATTTTTGTATGTAGATTTTTTTCTTTGTACGTGGACGTGTTATGAGTAAACCTTCCAATCTTTTTATTTTTGCCTCCAGCTCCCTGCTGCCATCTCTTTTGGAGGAAATGGGGGATAAGAGACAGCGAGGGACTAAGTGTCTTCAGAGCTCTGTATTGGATACTGTTCTGAAATCACTCTGCCCAACACACAGTTCTTTACTGTATCAGATCCTGAAGATGGCACACCAGGAAGACTTGCTGTCATTCCTCAGTCACGGACCTGTAGTTCAAAGTCAGTCTATCTGCTGTCACTGTGGAGATAACCCACATAATGATGTAAAACCTGATGCAGTCCCATTTAGTGAATGTAAAGTCCAGAACAGCAGCCTTTCCTGCTCTTCAGTTGACTGTGAGCATCAAGGTCCTGGCGGCACAATGTGTCATTCAGGAGACTTTAAGTCTAATTGTAGTATCAGTCACTACACTACAACAAGCTATAAACGTGAAGCCCCTCTGTGTAAAAGCTGTGGCTGTGAGCAGAGCTGCAAGATGGAAACATACACCGTTCTTTGCCCCAAGAGGCTGCACTGCACTTCCTGCCATAGCCTGGCTATAGGTCATATGACCAACAAAGTGGGTTCATTTGCATCCTCTTCCTCTCTGTCGAAATCTCCTTTGCTGTGCACCTCTGCAGCTAGTTTATGCCCTTCCTCATCGATCTGCTGTAATGAACACAACCCCCATTCATGTCCCTGTTATTCAAGCCATGCCTGCCCGGTGCAGGTGAGGAAAACAACAGAAAGAGGGGTTGGTGATGGCGATCCTCCTTGCCCTGTGCTAAAGCGCGAGCAGAGCCCCTCCCCACCCCCTTTGTCTCCTATCCCTACAGACATCAATAAGAAGAATAATGAAAAGCCACCCTCACTTCTTCATCATAAACAAGAGGAGGAAGCTGACCTTGGGCTTAAAGATGATCCTGTGAATGGAAGCCACCATGGAGAAAGCATTAATGCAGCAACAGAAGAGGACCAAGAGCACCAGTCCTCAAGAGCTAATACTGATGAGCAGAACCCAAGTGGGACTTTACTGCAAGATGTTGTGGATCGCTTCAGTGAGAAGCTAGAGACAATAAAACCTCTAGAAAAGGACCGACCTCTGGTTCCTACTGCTGTTAATGTGTCTGAAAAGGAGTGGTTCCAGTGTCCGTCATCCAGCCAGAACTTAACATTTCATGCTGATGCCCACCTGACTGAAATTATAACAACTGTCCTTCACACAGGTAGTGCTAGTGACTACAATCTCAGTGAACTATTCAATCGCCAAGATAGCAAGGAGCAAAAGTCACCCAACACTCGATACCGTCGTCGCCAAGAAGTCCTTGCTGCCATGGCAACACCAACTGATGGTGCTTCAACTAGAAGACAGACATTAAAAATTAAACGAGACCTTGCAATGTTTGACCAGACCTACAGCAGAAAAAAAGGCCCACTGGCAAAAAGGTTGAAATTAATGGATGAAACTGTTACTGTTGCTAAATTACACGCTTCTGCTTTGAACTATGCTAAAGATGAGTCAAAAATAGAACATGAAGAAGCAAAACATGTCAAAGAACATAAAGTTGGGAAGGGACTGCTGAACTTTCTCCCAACAGAAAATGAAAGGGACAAAGTAAAAGAAGAGACACAGATGGTAAATGTGACAGAAGAAGTTAAGATAATCAAAGCTGAGGAGAAATTGAGGGAAATGTCTGCAGAGGAAAAGAATCTAACCTCTGGCTCTCAAATACTCAACCCTGGGGCACAGAGCAACAGTTGCAAACAAGGATCAAAATGTGAGGGTATAGAAACACAGACAACACCAGTGAGTGTACCTTTAGATAAAAATGCTGACAAGCCTCATAAAAAGGTTTGTACATCTGTCAGTACTGAAGGAGAAAGGAAACGCAAAGAAGCTCCATCAGATTCAAACTCTGACTATAAACAAGGTAGAAGTACAGAAAACCATGGACCCCTTAGAGAGGCACAGATGTGCCATTCACACCACACCAAGGATGCAAGAAGGTCCAAAAGAAATATAGTCCCTCCCCCACGCTACTCCTCCTATGTCACAGAGCCCAGGAAAATGTTTTTTGTTGCATGTTTCTCTGAAAGCATCTTTAACCCGAAAAGAAAGGATGAGGTTTTGGCTTGTACGCAGGATCCCTTATCCAGAGATCCAGCTGCTGAGGACACCTCGTTCAAATCAAGTAAGGAAATTCTTCTGACTTCACCTGATAATGCGCAGAGGCAATCTGCACACTCTGATAAGTCAAAATGCATTTCAGAAAACTTGTTCTCTCCCCAAACCACTGTTGAAAAGGACTGTCCTACAGAACACTGCTCAAACAATGGCAAAGGAACTGCTGCCAAACCTTTTGGAAGGCTGAGATCATCTGCTAAAAGGCAACACGAATCTAAGACAGTTTCAAGAACTCCTGAAGTCCCGTCAAGTAAAGCGGTTGCCATTACACCTGCTGTATGTGTTGAGAGCCCTCATTGCTCCCAAGTCCATTACACGAGTCCAATAAAGCTCATGTTTGTATCACAAGTGAATGATGAAGAAGGGCTTAGGTATAGTCTGAAGTCAGCAGTGACCAGTTCTGATGGACAAGCACAGGAACCTTTTGACCCATGTGAAGAGTCCTCTTGGGCAGGGGTACCTCAAAAACACAAGAATCCAAACATTAAGCTTGGTCCTTCAGGAGGAAAATCTAGTTCTCCCCCACCCAACTCTGCTACTTCTCCAGTAAAATCTGCCACTTCACTGTCCAAGTCAGCTTATTGTATTCCCAAGTCAACTCCTTTCCCAACTAAGTCTGCGACATCGCCAAGTAAGTCCACCTCTTCACCAAGCAAGGCAACTTCTTCACCAGGCAAGTTAACCCCTTCACCAAGCAAGTCAGCCTCTTCTCCAGGCAAGTTAACCCCTTCATCAATCAAGTCAACAACTTCACCAAGCAAGTCCACCTCTTCTCCAGGCAAATCTACCCCTTCGCCCAGCAAGGCTGCCTCCTCAACCAAGTCAGCTTCATCACCTAAAATAAGTTTAAGAAGATCAGGCGATGGAACTCCAACTAAATGTGAAGCTAGTCCAGAGAACCAAAGATCCCCTGGCAACACTTTGTCTTACCATGAAACCACACCTCCAAAAAGGCGCCCAGGTAGGCCAAAGAAGCTGGGACCACAGCTGGAGCAAAGAGCGAAGAGGCCAATTGGCCGGCCACGTAAACAGAGTACAGTGAATGCAGAAAAATGCAAGGAAATGGAAAATGGTACATCTGTTTTGTCACCCGAAGCAGAAGACAACACAAACAAGAACCTTAAAATAACAGTTGTGTATGGCAGGTCAAGGAGGAACAGGAGAACAGTGTCTGAGGGCTATGACCACCTGCAAACAGAAATACATGATGCTTGGCAAGCAGAAGGTGTCAGAAGTGACCCGAGCATTTTAATGCATAACTGTAAAACTAGCTCAGGTGATGTCAGAACACCTTCAACAGAATTGCCAGAGGAGCTAAATTTTGTGAGCCCAGCCAAACAGTGTTTGTCTCAATTCAGTGGCAAAGTCAAATGTCAGAAGCAGGATGGTTCTGTGTCCTCAAGGAAACCTGGCAGACCGGCAAAAGTTAAAATCTCTGGAATTTCAGTGACAGTAACTACAGTATCACCTCGGCAACGAAAAATTCAGATAAATAAGGAGACACGGCAGTCTCCCAAAATACTCATTAATAAAAAAGCACTTCAGCCAGAAATAAAATTTGCCAAAGAGCCCGGGACAATCAATCGTCAATCAACAGGAAAAGGCAGTTTCACCGAGGAAGGGGTGGACACAAAGGGTGTTAGTAAAAATGAACTGACAAATCAGTCAGTTGCAGTACGTCAGTCAATGAGAGTGAGAAAGCCTTCAATACACTTCCTTCATGCAGTTGCAACTTCCACTTCTAGATCATATAGTCACAGTAATGCTCTGCTACGGCGCTCTAAACAATTTCTGCTAAACAGGGTAAGCAATGAACGGAGACAGGGTGAGCAACATAACACTGCACAAGCTTCAGGGGTGGAAAGACCGCTCTTTCAACAGGAAAGAATCAATATTTCTGAAGACATGAGCAGAGTGGCAGCATTGTCCATGGACTCCATCTTTACCCAAAAGGAGACCCTTAGGTGGTGGACAGCATCAGCCGAGGAAAAGGCTACGAATCAGGAGCTCTCCAAGCGGATACGGCTCATCTCTGACACCTGGGTGTCAGACAGTGAGGAGAATCAAGACAAAGAAGTTGCATCTAATCACAAAATAGGCACAAAGAGCAGCAGTTTGCCTACAAGAAAGTCAAAGCACTCCTCTGTGATTCGAACACTGTTTGACTGTCCTCCAAATAAACCAAGGTCCTGCAGTATGCAGCAGCTGTGCTCCTGGTTTATGCAGACCACAGAGACACAGTCCCTGGCTATTGTTAAAAAGGCAAGCTCACGCAATGCATATGAACTTATGCACTTCCCTCGTACAGCCTATACAAAAAGTGTTTGCTACAGTCCCCAGGCAGAGCGGCTCCGCAAACACATCAAGAAATTTGCCAAAATCACGCCAAAAAGTCCTGAGCAACATCAAATGGCTAAAAGAAAGTTGAGGATGAGGAATAACACACCTCAAGCAACACAAAATATTCGGCTTCAACTTTTCAGTCCAAGGCTGGCAAGAGACGGGCTCCATCAAGAAGCCCAATGGAGGACAAGCCAATCATTTGGCAAATACCAGGCCACTCTTTCTAGAGCAAGGATAAGATTCTTATCCCAGAAAAAAAGACAGGGATTGCAAAAGAGGCAGAATAGTAAGAAAAATCAAAAAGGGGCTGGTATTGGTCAAAATGAACCGATTGTGTCTGGAAAACGTGCATTACGCAGATCAGCAAAAACAAGATTGTCCGACTGTTTGGGAGACAGTCCTGCCACAAGTTCCGCTGAACAAACAGGGGATCCTGTTGATGTACGAAAGGAGAAGAACCTTTGCTCTAAAGCTTGGAGTCCTGAGACACTGAAGGAGTGTAGGGTGTTTCTGAGGAAGATCAACTCTCCAGACAATGAATCACCTGAGGAAGAGTGTGACTCCTGTACTGTGACACTGGATGATGGGTCCCCCTCAGCATACCACTTTGCAAGAAGGGAGAGAGAACTGGTTGAAGTTGTCAAAGCTGTGAAAACTGAAAGAAAAAGAAGCTCAAGTAGGAACGCCTCAAGAGAGCTTGCAGATTCTGCGCCCAAATTAGTCCATGAGCAGAATGAGGTGAAACGTGGGATACAGAATGGCAAATACAAAAGTCCTGGGGTTCCATCTACCGAACAACCATCACCACCAGCGAAGATGTTGAGACAATCTCGAATGAGGGGCCTGAGCGGGCCCAGATGGTGTGACTTTGTGTTTGGTGAGTACCATGCTTCTATTATTTACATTATTTTGAGACATTAGGTTTAATTTAAAGCACCAAAAATGAATTTGCCCTCTGTATCTTTTGACAGAAACATAACTCAATCATGAGGCAGCCTCCTACCTGGGAAAAGGGACTGGTTTAACATGGTGCCTTTGGACATTAAGCTGACCACCTGTATTGACCACCCTCATATGGTGTGGTCTTACACTCAGCAATTATGTAGCAGTCTAACTTAAAAGCTTGATGTTGCACTATTTTTACTCTTGGATAAGTATGTACAGAATGTGTCATTTAATTTTCTATTGTGATCTTGCCTTGATCATTCATGATGTGTATAGTAGATCAAATCTTAAGACAGTCTTCAAGAAGTGCTTGAACGGTGAGTCCTTTCATAATGGATGAGAGGAAATAGCTTGATTTTATTGATGGTGCCATCTCCCCAGACACATACCTCATTATCAAGGCCACAGCAATGACTTTCTTGTAGATCTTGGGTTTTTTTCATTTTTCTTTTTTAAAGTGGGAATTTATTAGATAAATATCAGTAGTAAGTGTCTTAGCTGCAGAGGATAGTGGTCAGCTTGGTCCCTATGTTGGAAAGCAATTGAGAAAGCAGGAGAATTGGAATGGACATTACAGACTTTTCTTTGACAAGTATTTCATACACACCCACATTAAAAAAAACTGAAGCATACCTTCGAATAGAAACTCCTACCAAGAAGCTCTTACATCCTTCACAGACAAGTTATTTATTGTATCTGAACTTATTTTGGCACTGTCAGAGATTAAATTGTTTTTAATCTTTTGTATTTTAGTCCTTAAGTTTGTTTCATGTCACTTTTTTCCCTCAATTTTTTTGGTTTGTTTCTCCTTTTTTTCTTTTGAATTTAGTTGCCCAAAAGGACAGGCTGAAATGAAGGATTTGGATTTTTCTTAGACCCTGTTGATTGTTTGGCTCTTAAATAATGTGTATTCAATTCCATTGTTCATTGTATTTGACACAACATAGTCAACTCTTAGCACCTTCTATAACTGCAATAAAAAACAAACATACGTCATCTAAAGGATTACATAAAATTCAGTGGTATAAATGAAGTGAGGAGGTTCATGGCAGAATGCAGTTGTAGAAAGCAGATTGTAATTATTTGGTTGAATTTTTTTTTTTTTTTCAAACTCACTTTTTATTATTCTTTTTTTACCCAAAACTTTCACTATATGTTGGATCCCTGTCTTGCACTATTTCAGCAGAGATTATTAATCCCACTTCACTGATTCCTCCCTCATATTTTGCACATCCCATGTCCCACTACCAAGCCCTACTGTAAAAATAGAGACTATTTTTGGTGCAATACAAACCCAGATGTTTTATTTGTATGTAGTATTCTATTGCTCACAGACAAATGGATGTACCCTACCTTTGGCCTGGGATGGTTTTTTTTTCTAGTCATGTGAAGTGACAATAAGAAATATCACTATACATTAACTTTACTCCACCCGTTGTTCTCCTCAGTTAAGCTTTTTAACTATTACAAAAGCATAAGTGTTTATCATGCATGTGCTAGCATTAATTACAGTTGAAATGCTGGTGAGAAGTCTTTCCTTTCATAAATGTTTCTTGAAGTTGGAACAAGGGATGCCTACCTCTACAAAGGTTCAGATAGTTGTACTGTTCTTTATCAACCATGTGATGGACAAGGCAGAACAGTAAATTGATATACTAATCCTGGATAAATATCTGACTTGCCCTGTAAAACTCCATAATGTCTGTATGTCAAACTTTAAATTTGTATTTAGTATTGTGTGTCTGAGTTTTTGTCAGACGTTTGTCACTATTGTTGTCATTTCAACACAATGGAGGTGAGGTGGTTCAGTGTGATTTATTGTCGGCTCTCTGTTGAAGAACTTGGTGCTAAACATCTGTTGTAATTTTTCTTCATCGCGTGTTTTTATACTCTCCATTACAGAAGCAGCCGATAGGTGTCTGTCATTGGAACAATAAAGAGATTCTGAATTAAACAAAATGTGTGATAACTTTTATTGACTTATGATTAAAATATTTCAACCTGGAAGACTGACAGGAGTTCAGAGAAAATGTGGCTATATAAAGATTTCAAACCAAAGACAGACATGTACAGATAGATGATGTTTAAAAAAAAGTGGGTTTTTGGAAACACAAGAACAACATTCAAAAGAAAAATCTAAATGAAAGACAGGATTATTTGTGATGGTTTCATCGTAACACTTATGAAATCTGTGCCTCCTGGTTGATGAGTGTGTTTAGGTCCAGCTTTGTACTTTCCAGAGCAGCGGTCTTTGCCCTCCGAGAGGGACGCACCACAGAAACCGACTCTGGAACATTTTCTTCATCACTGTCGTAAAAGAATAAAGAGTACCAATATGGATCAGGGCGTGGAATATGGTGGTCTCTCAGGTGATTTTATTTGTGACATTGGCATGCAAATTTTCTGGAAACAATTATTTTGACTTTATTCAAAAGAAGTTCCAGCCAGCAATAAATAAAAACAGTATGCAGTGATTTGCAAACACTTTTGCACCTGTATTTGGCTGAATACAATACAAAGACATGATATTTATTGTACCATTTTTGGGGGGAAATATTCACTCATTCTGAATTTGATGCCTACAACATGTTCCAAAAAAGCTGGAACAAGGGCAACAAAAGACTGGGAAAGTTTAGAAAAGCTCAAAAAACTCCTGTTTGGAACATTCCACAGGTAAACTGGAAAAAGGTGAGTTTCATGATTGGGTATAAAAGGAGCATCCTCGAAAAGCTTTGTTGTTCACAAGCAAGGATGGGGTGAGGTTCACCACTTTGTGGCATCAAATCAGTTATCAGCTTTAACAATGAATATTTTCTTTGTAGTGTATTCAGCTGAATATAGGTTAAATAGGATTTTCAGATCATTGTGTTACACAATGACCCAACTTCATTGAAATTGGGGTTGTAAATATTTTTCTTAAGCATAGATTTATTGACATGACCATGTGATAGGAATAAAGTGAAATCATTCTGCTGTAAAAAAAAAATCATTTAAACTTTTTTTTTTTAAACGAGAATTGTATTCCTTCAATCCTGTAACGGCAGGTTTCTTTTTAAGTAATCAAATGACTGTTCTTGAGCATCCTCATGCTGACTAAACACTCACCTCTCCTCCGATGACTCCGCTCTCCTGCTCGGTTTTCTGCTCCCTTTGGCTGTACCGACTTTCCTCTGACCTGTGCACACAAATACTCAAGTTACCTCACAGCGCTGAGTCAACTCTTTGCCTCAGGTAGACGAGAAGAGCTCTAAAAATATAGTAGCCGAATCAACGACTGCAGTTTCAGATTGTTGCACAGAGCTTGCTTTACCTCTTTTGGGTCTCTTGGCAGATTTAGATGGATCGTCTGTTGCAGCCTCTGTGAAAACACGAAGGATAAAATTTATACTTCTGCAGCTTCCCTTTATGTGCTCTGTCATCTTGCCTTGACGAAGCTTGCAAAGGATGGAGTAAAATTTTTAATCCACTCAGCAACACTCAGGTAATAATGATTAATCCTTTTACAGGAGGAGTTGTCAAAAGCGTGTGTGAAGTAAATCTAGTTTGACAAGAGCATTAAGAAGACATCTTTCAGGAGAGCTAAGTTGGATGCCAGGAGGCCTTTAATTCGAACTGTCACTGTGTTAGCACACCTACCATCTGCGTTGACGTCCAATGGTTTTAATGCACTGGCACTTAAGAGCTCTGCCTGTTCTTTAGAGTCAACAAGCTGACAGACCATTTTCTCCAGAGCACGGAGACAGACCCGATCCTTCACCACCTGCAGAGAAGAAGGAATTAAAAGGAAAAATGTGAAGTGCATGTTCCCAAAAAACCTGTATGTTTTTCCTTTTTCTCAGTTCAGCCTTTAAATTGCTCAGTACAACAAAAAACCATCTTATCAAGTTCAGAAATTAAATATTTTAAATATACTTTGAGATGATATTTCATAACATAGGAAGGTGGATCATTTAATACGTGTCATTCTTTTGTGGTTCCACTATTTGACAATTTAATGGGACTAATTCTTTAACCGATTAAAAACGGTCATATAACATACTATGAAACCACCAGAAATGCAAACTACACATTTAAACAAACATCTAACATGTTGTTTTAACAAGTTTAGAGCATAATTTTAATACCAACCCTTATTTGTCACCATCCCATGAAGAATCTATGTGTACCTGTACAAGCTGCTGCATCAGTGTCAGCAGGTCTTTTCTGACCGACTCATCTCTGCTGAGCTCCAGGTTGCTGATAGTCTTGGCATAGAGACGCACCTCGGGGGCTGTGGGGTCCTTCAGCATCTCCCCACACATTCGCATAGCCAAATAGTCGTGGACACACACCTCCTAAAAATATGCAGATCATATGACTCAGAGCATTCTGTTTGGGTTTGGTATCAAATAATGCCCTTCAGATAAAATGAAAAGAGTAGTTAAGTTCTGTTTTCTCTCGCTTTAATTGAAATAATCTTGCAAACAAATGCTTCAACCACTGCTTTAAAAAAAAAGAAGATTGTGTGTGTAGAAAAAAGCAGTGGGGTTGAAGTTCAGAGCAAACAACCCTAATGAGAAGTTTCTGATAATTACAATGGAAAGTTCACAGTGCTCTCAGCAGATGCTTCTTACCTCCGTATTGGTTGAAGGCTTAATGAGTGCACTCGGACGAGTCAGCTCCACAAGCAGCTCCACCACATTGTTAATATCCACCTCAGCAAGAGGAGAGGTGGCTGGGGCATTCATCAGAGTCCGAACAGTCAGCAGGAAACTCTCCTCCACGACCTCCTGGTGGACTCTTTTACACACACAATGCACTTCATATCAGTTTTAACTGCACAGTTAATGACCCGACTGACGGCAGTTAGCACACTTATAATGTAGGATGAAGGAAACAAGGAAAATATTCCAAAATAGCCACACAGGTGACTGTGTGTGTGTTTAACCTGCTCTCAGCGGCGTAGAGCTGGAAGAAGACTCCCAGGCAGTGCCGTAGTCGAGTGTCATCCTCTGTGACAGGATTGTACCACAGCAGCACCAGACGGGAGAACATCTTTGCACTGGAGATACGACCAGTGTACATAAGTTTGGCCAGACCCTCTGCTGTCTCTGTACGCAGGTCTGACACCTGAAAGGATCAAATGATTTAAATGAAGTCTTTTACATCATAAACAACACGTGTTGTTGATGAGATAAATAAAACGTCCTCAACCTCACCTCAGAGTCCAGGAACTCTGAGAGCATCATAAGTATACTTTGTGCGGTGTCCTCTGGGGCATCTCCTTTCTCCTCAGTCACAGGTGCGTCTTCCTCCTGTCTCTCTGGTGACTGGGAGGCCGGAGCTGTTTGAGTGGCAGCTGTGTCAGAGAGCAGCTGGAAGCCGAAAAGCAGCAGCAGGTCGATGATCGCCCGCAGAGCACTTATACGGATCTTTATCTCATCCAGCTGGGCAATCTGTGACAACACACGTTAACAGAAAGCCCCAGGTTGGTGGATTACCTTCAGAATGTGGGTTCTGACAAGTTTATTGACATATCAGAAACTGCAAAGTATTTATCCTTCACAGCTATTTTCTTGAGACACAAATCAAAGCTTTAAAATGCTTGATACATACATATGAACATCAGGTACATAAGAAGCAAAGGATTACCTGCAGCAGTAGGACCATGTGGGTTTTGGCAAGTTCTTTGCTGTGCAGAGTGCATGTTCCCAGACACACGACCGCAGTGTTACGGACAGCTGGGTGAGCGTTTGCTATGCTGGGCAAAATCTGACAGATGAGAAAAGAGTTGAACTCCAACTCAGAACTATTAAAATAACTAACAGACAACATTTTTCGAACTATGGTGGGTAAATTATCTCTGAATCCTTTTCTATAGGAAGAAATCAGAGCCACTGGTTTTAGAAGTAACATCGGTGAAAGGATGAAAGGTGCTGAGTGGGTTTTTACCAGAGAGGACATGAGGGCACTGATTGTTGGACTTATCCTTGTCTTGATGTTCATCTGCTTCAGCAGCTCTGCACACATCGTAAGACACCTCAGGAGAGTCTCAGGGTCATTCTGGAAATAAAACATGAAGTCAGACGTTTTCTCACACCAGAGGAAAAATCTTACACCTCTGCAAAAGTACAATTATATACAGAGCTGGTGTTTCCCATTTTTACCTTTTCAGTTCGGACCTCCTTGTCCACCGGCTGGCTGCTAGCTGCGATTTCCTGGATTATGTTGTTTCTGCTGTTCTCCAGCTCTGTGATGGAGTCCTTCAGCTCTGCAGCACGACTGAAGTCCTGGGCGGCGATACAGTCCTCCAGGGTTTGTTTAGCCTCCATGATACGCACCTTCACCTCGGCAAGCTGGAGGGGAGGAGAGAAGCAAATTGTGCTGGGCCTTGGATAAAATACACTCCAGAAGGTTCTTGACTGCTGAAGTGGGTAAATACACGTCTATCAACAGAGAAAACGAGAAAGAGAGCTGAGGCATTGGGACAGGTTACAACTGTCTAGAGGTTATGTTACTCTCACATTCAGTGCAAATGTGGAGAGAGAGCAGGTGGACTGCAGGTTTGGGAATTGAACAACTGGACTGGGACTGACTTTCTTGGCAGATGTTTGGCCTCCTAAACATAAGAGGCATTCAGTGCTTGTTGAAACATGAGGAAATGTGATTAATTTAAAACTGTACCTGCCACCCTCTGTGCCCGTTTGTGCTCTTAGAGTAAATTTGTTTATTGATGGGATAACCCTTTGAGATGAATCATCTCGTATTCAAGTGGGTCTTAGCTACATGTAGACTTTTACTGGACACAGCTATACCAGGCATAAATAATGTGCTCCTTCCACCCTACTTGTTAGAGAGTGCTTTGACTCCAAAAACAAACCATCTGGCAGCTGGAGGTAAAAGAGGTGAACAAATGGAGACAGACAGACAGATAGCAAACAAAGAACAACGTGATCTCAAAAATACAATACTTTGTTATTCTCTGTTCAAGAATATCTTAGTCTTCTTTGACTTCGGTTACTCATTACACAATGTACAAATGTATTCTAAAAATTCACACTGAGCTACCGAATAAAAACGGCTTCACAACATGCTGACTGTGAGCTGCTTTTCATCTGTCCAAGGAACAGCAGGGTATTTGGAAAGAATGACTGAATCCGATTGCTTCTGCTGCTTTCTGTTGGCAGTTACCAACCTGGACCTGCTGGCGTCGGCTCTCATTCTCATCCACGGGCTGACTGACCTCCATGATGGGCTCCCTCACATCTGAGATGATCTCTGCAACCTGTTCAAAACAGAGCCAGCCCATTTATCCATCAATCTGAGTGGGGATGATGCAAATACTGAGCAGAAATATTTACAGAGAAATACAACATCTCAAACTAAAGAGCTTGTGCAGTTTGTAGACAGTGTACACAACTGATTCTTTAGCAGTGTGTGCATGTGGAAACAGTGATGGAGTACCTCATTTTTAGTGTTTTCATTTTTTGCCAAATTGTTCTGTCAACTGAATTTATGAAAGCTCATCTTAAATGCATTCCTCTCTCGTTTGGGAAAACTGTACAGCCTGGTTTCAATTTGGGATGAAATTAAATCAGTAAATTAAAGGTTTAAAAGTAAAATGCAGCTTACAGTCTGTATGCGTCTGTGGTCATCAGGAATGAGGGTGAGGAGTTTCTCAGTGAGAAGAGAGACCAGAGAGGAGGGAGTCTGTGGAAGAGCCAACATCTCCTGCAGGACTGCCAACACTCTCTTTCTACACGAGGGAAAAACCATTACAAATGTTAAAAAAAAATCTGATCATCATATAACACAACATTTATGTTGCAAAAGTAACTAAAATAGAAAATCTTATAGTTTTTATTTATAGCTGCAGCTACACATCTTTTTACTAATAATTTCAGGTATATTATAGAATTAAAGGTGGAGTCTGATGTTTCAAACTGAAAAATTGCTGCTCCTCTTGATTCTTACCTGCCTCCCTCCTCGTTGGTGTCCAGACATCCGATGAGATGGATGAGCTGCTGAGAGATGAACTCCTTGGTCATGACGAGCTCCAGCTGGTTGAAGTCAGCTCTCTGTTCATCTGACAGCACAGGCAGTGACTTCAGAAACCTACAAGAGTTAATGGTCAGATGTGATAACAGCTCTTAGGATGCAGTCATATTAGCTCAGGTTGTTACCAGGTAACACAATCACAGTGGAGTCATCAAGAGCAAAAAGATTTAAAAAGCAAATCTGGTGACGGATTAATAACGCTACGCTAACACAGCAAACAAGCCAAAGCTACAACCACATTAGTTACCTGGTAGCCACCAAGGAACTGATTTACTCTTGTGATTTGTTAAGCCAACTGCTGAGCGTACCACTCTGTTAGAATTGAAGCCTCATACACCCGCCACTACAATCACTGTGCAGGTGGAGAAACAGCTACTAAAACTGGCAGCCTGAAGCGATCAAAATCTTTAGGATCCTTACGCATGATGACTTCATCACACCAGATTTTAAAATAGAATATTAAAAAATCATAATCAGATCTTTATTACTTGTCTTATATCCCAGGTTAAAATTAACTAAAGCAAAGAGTTAGGCACACAGTTACATACAAAATAGCTTCCACAGAAGATGCTGGGGCTCTAGTCAGATACCTGAATGACAGTGATGAAAACAACTGGTGTTAGGACAGTTCTTTAAAAATTAAAAGCACCGCAATACCACAATAGACCATTTCCATGGAAATCGTAAGGGGGCTCGAGCGGCATGCTACTGGTTTCATCCAACCCTTGGTCTGAAAATATGTGACAATGCAGAAGTGCTAAAATCTGCATTCACGCATCTGGTTCCTGGGTTAAATGAGGTCAAATTCAACTCATTCACACACATGCGCGCTTCACGTGCACACTGTGACATATATACTTTTCGAACTCAAGAATAATATGTCATGGTTTTGAACTGAGGTTCAACTGAGTTCAGTTATATTTTATTTACCTCACAAAGACTCACACGGACATGCACGCTTCGCTTGCACACTTTGACACAACAACCCACAGCTGTTTTTCATGAGGACACACAAGCCCATAGCCCACACTTACTTGGTGGCCTTTTTGTGTGAACTGAGCTACATTTTTACTGATTTCCCACACACCCACACAGAAAGACATGCGCTTTGTGCACTTAGATGTGGTGGGGGTTTTGTGTGAACTGCCACCAGGCACTCAGAGCTGAGTTTTTAGTGAAAAATCTCAAAACTTTGTGTTGCTTAACCTTTATTTTCTCAAAAACTGTTGAAGGTAGCAGAAAGACCATTGAAACTAAAGCTGTGGACAAATCTGTCAACATTTTGAAGTAAGACTGAAGTCTGTAGATCAAAGTATGACGAGGCGGGAGCAGTTGGAAAAAGTGTGTTTTTTTGTGTTCTCAGAGAGTCTCCCCATTCATTTCCTATGAGAGTTTTTTGGTATTTACTTGGCCAAAAATTGCCGAAATCCTTAGAAAAGTCATAGCCTGCTGATCGGGTCTAAGCCGCACATTTTGAGATATAATTTGTGGGTTTTTTTTCAAATCCTCCACAAAAACCACCTTTTCTTGCACCTTTCTTCGTTTTCAAAATGGAAATTCAAAGATTCTTTCTAATTAAATTTCAAAGTACTGCATGTGATGGGAATCAAGGAAGTGACGTGATTTCTGACTGCAAGGTACACACTGAATTTGCTCATTTAAAGTAATCATCTTCCAGATTTACAGCTCTTTAGGTGGTTTGTCAATCTGAGCTGCTGAAGAGAAACTGGAATACAAACAGGTGAACTCTTCAAGGAAATCTGGAGGAGAAAACTCAACATATCTGCCTTGATCTGTGTGCTGAGGCCTGACATTAAGTTTAGAAAAAGTTTGACTGAGCTTTGTAGTTTAGGAAAAACACTGTACATCTTTCTGTATCAATTACAGCGCAAGCCTGACTGGTGACAACAAGAGAGATTACACTGCAAAAAGATGTTACCCAAATGGGCACTTTGCACATTTTCAGACCAATATGATCAAAGCTGAACTCATTCTAGACCTCTAGGATATTCTTCTGATAGCCTGTTGCTACTGATCAATTTATGTGGTTTGGAATAAAAGAAACAGCAAAAAGTCTTCCAATTTCTCTTCTCTCACCCATAGAGGTAGTCAGCATAGGTTGCAGCATCTGGCAACACTTGCTCCAGCATTTCATCACCATCATCTCCTTTGGCCTTGATAAACTCACATAGAGCTCTCCAGTAAAGCACGGTCTCGCAGCTTAGAGAGTCCAGTGGGATCAGCTTCCTGTTGAAAACACACAGGATATCAAACTTGAGGATCTTTTGTAGATTTATTTATGTAAGAGCCAGTGAAACCGGGTTTGTGCTTACCTCTCATCCAGCTGCATTCTGTTCTGCAACAGCTCTTCTGTAGATGTACTCTTAAAAATAGCTTTCAGTGTGTCCAGAGCTGTTTGGGCACAGTTCTCTACATCCAGCCTGTGGAGCAGCTCTATGATGTTACCATCCAGCCGAAGGAGCCAGGAGGGCAGCAAGCGGGAACAAACCACATCCCTCACCGCTTCTGTAGCACACATACAGTTACAGGTACGACAGATTTAAAAGAAAAGAAGCTGAAAACAGCAGCCAAAAAACATAAAGAAATCTAGAAAGTACTTTAGAAATCAATCACACATTTCAAGGAAAAAAAATACAAGGGAAAGAATTTAAAGTAATTTTAGAGTTGGATTATTTCTAAATCATTTTGAAATATATTTCTTGAGTATAAAATTGTGATGCATTTTGTACTTTTCTATTATTTCTTAAAAAAAATCAAGAAAACAAGTCATTGATTGATATAGAAAATTAATGGTTTTTTTTTGCTTGCAGCATGTGCATTAACCTCATCAAGCAAATTTCAAAATAAATGGTACCTGAGGTGTCCCGGAGACCCTGTTGCAGTAGACTAACTCTCTGTGCGATGGTCAAAGCTTTGATGTGAACTTTTTCTGCCAGAACCTAAAACACAAACCAGATACTTAAGCGTTAACTTTGAAAAACACAAAAGCTTCGTCTTATGTTACAGGTTGAGTATTTGTCTTTGGCTGCTTAATCTCATTTGACTACATTTGTTGTACCTGGTAAGCCAGCTTGCGAACGTTCTCTTTAATGTCCCGAGTGCGTTTGAGGACTTTAGGAAGAGTGCGGGGGGACATGGCGATGCAAGAGAGAACGGCACGTCTCACTTCAGCATTTGCATCGTTTTCCAGAATCAACATGTAGGCTAAACAAAGGGCAGAAACAAAGCTTAATGTGAAAATATTTTTTCCCTTTTCCCACTAGTAATTTAAATGATTTATTTCATCTTTGATATTCAGAAGAACATTTTCAATACCACATTACTAGAAGTAGAGTATTATATAACAGCAATTTTCCATATAGATTTCCAATTAAATGGAAAAAGTCTCAAAAGTCGTTGGTAACCAATGCCTTTAAAACATTCATGTACTTACTGAAGTGTAATCTCTAAAACAAAACAAAAAAACAGGTTTAACAGTGACAGAAAACAAACCATTGATGGTTGGACAGTCAGGATCTTTTGGTTGTTGCAGGCGCGTCATAGCCAGAGCAGCCTGAATCCTCACATTGGGGAACTTGTCAGTGACACGGATCAGCATGGCTTGGTGAATGCGGTCAAAGAGGTCGTCATCTATTTGGGCATTCTCTGCCATACTTCCCAGCAACTTGTTGATCAGCTGGCACACACGGAAACGCACTGCGTGGCTATTGGCTTTATGAGACTAAGAAAGGAGGACAGTGTCAAATGCATCAGTGCAGATATACAGAACTACGGACAACAGTCAGACGATTCCAGAAGAGTGGACACAGATAGTTTTTATATAAAGATGACTGGATTTATTGAGGGATAGAAAGAGTTTATACCTCCAACAAGAAGTTGAAAATGAAACTCAGAAATGGATGATCATCATCAACTTCTTCTTCTTCATCATCCTCCTGCTCCTCCTCCTCGGTTTTAGGTGGAGCCTGGAAACTTGTGGCAAACCTAGCAACAAACTCGATGACATTCTCAACTGTAGGCTCACGCTTGTAGACTATCATAGCATACTTCATGTAGTGGACAAACTCCTCATGGAAAAGGGTTTTGTCCTCAAGCTGCAAGAGGAAATAAAGGATGGTATCAGTGACAAGAGTAGCAGAATGGTAGCTACTTGCGTTGAATATGCATATGGAAAATAAGATACTTTTCTATGAATCACTAAAACTATAGAAATAAGTCTGCTACGATAGTCCCTTTTATTTCACTTAGTTACTTCCCACTTATTCAAATCTTCCTTAATGCTTAAACTGCAAATACACCTCCTTTTTTGCAAATATTCCCTCATTTTGAATTTGATGCCTGCAACACGTTCCAAAAAAGCTGGGACACTTAAACGGAAGCGATATTTTTTTACTACAATTTGGTCATTGTTTCCAGACTGGATGGGGTTTCTGCGCTTCTTCTGAACACATTGGGCTTGTAAAAACTGCAGGTTTATTAAATAGGCAATGCTTTTCACAATATTGTAGATACATTGAGTTCTTGTGGAGGCCTTTCCTTTCAAGCAGAAGTGGAGAAAATAATCATTTAAGAAATAAATAAATAAAAAGAAAGAAAGAAATGGGAAACTTTTCTGGAGCTAAAATCTTGGATTGCCTTTGTCCCTGAGGATGACAACAAAGCTTGTTGCAAGTATTGTAACACAGAAATCCGAGTATGATTTTAATAAACATTGTGCCACACAAAAACCAAAAGTCTTTTTTTGTGCCAAGTGTGAAGTCTTTTGCTGTAGAGATGGATTTTAGCATGATTTTCTGGAGAGACTGAGATCTAGACTGATTTTTATTGAGGTGGGCGGGTTTTAAGTTGTGTTTGGACTGGAAACAGTCTGATCTGGCAAACCTTGGTACGGTTTAGAGGAGTTTGAAATAGAAATAATCCAATCTATAGCATTCACCTAATTTCTTTTAATAAACACGGAAGACATGTTTCAACAGCAAAAACAAATATGTCTCATGTTCATAATCATCACACGTACCTTAGTATATCTGCTGTTCAAGCTTGCAACCATCTTCGCCTTGTTAGTGTGGCCTTTTTGAGCGCGCTGAAACGCCTCTTTAATGTCCAGTTCATTGTCTGCAGTCATCTTACCTTCGAAGAAATTACATAGAATAATGAGTGACCACTAAACCGACATAAGCTCACCTATGATCACTTCTGCTTCCACAAACGTATTTACAGGATGCTAACAGCAGTAGCCTGTAATCCCAGGAGCCTCGTTAGTTAACGACAGCGTACAGCCCTCCCCGGACTCAAATCCCACAGAAAGACGGGCAGCAAAACAACAAAACATGACTACGTCACGCATAATTCAGTTAATGTGTATCATTTTTCGAACAAAAAGCAAAAACGTTATTTTGATTATTATTATCAAAAGTGTCGGTTTTAAAAAGAAAAACTTACCCTCTATCAAGTGATCCTCTCAACACACCCGCCTGTTTTTAAATTAAAGTATCGTTCGATCTCGCGAGGAGACGCACTTCCTACGTCATGACGTACAAAGCTTTTTTTTTTTTTTTTTTTTTTTTTTTTTTTTTAACCCCGTGCAAGTCTGTTAAACTGTAAATGTATTGACACCCGATTAAAAAAACGTACGTCAAATAATAATTTTCCAGAAAATAAACTTTATTTAATTGTGTTATATTTTTTTTTCTTCCTATGCCACAGAACATTCATTCATTCATTTTCTATACCGCTTGTCCTGACCAGGGTCGCGGGTGACTGGAGCCTATCCCAGCTGGTTTAGGGCAAGAGGCGGGATACACCCTGGACTGGTTGCCAGTCAGTCGCAGATGCCACAGAATATATTAATTGTAAAGTTGATCTTACATAACATGAAAAAACATAAACTTTGTGAACCTTGAAACTCATTACAATTAAAGAATGAGTCAGACCCATGTTTGAGACCTGTGTGCATGTTGGTGTAGGAATACCTGACTTATGTACTGTATAATAAAATGAATTTTTTTGAACTGAAAGTCTCTCCATTAGTCCTTGCACCTGCAATGGCATGTGCCAGAAAGTCATCAAAGAATTGCCCTGAGTAGAATCATTATTAATCCGTATGCCTATACAATGAGAGACCATGGACTTAGAAGAACGAGTGTAAAACTGTTTGAAATTTGTCAGCAAACTAACATTTCACATCACCCAGTTACAGTGTTTACATTAGTGTCTGTTTGGACCCTTAAAGAAAATATGACTCTATAATCTGCTGTGACCTACTGGATTATAAACTGGGCAAAGCAAACAAATCCCCCAAGACTTCCCAAATCCCTCAAAGCCTATTTTCACTATGTGCCGATTGTTTTAGGAGCATTTATTTGATTGATTACATATTTGATTGGACACATGCCCCACTAAAGACATTAAAGCTTGTCCTGCATTGTCATCTAATCCGGTGTTTGTGTCTGTTGGCCTCAGTCTGCTTCAAACAAACTAGGTCATAAAATTCACAAGGATAAATCTGTTTATAGCTGTTCCAGACAGCTTTGATCAAAAAAGGGTGAAAAGCCTGCCATCAGCCTCCTCCTGGCTGAAGTCTTCTGCATCCCCAATGTCTCTCACAGAACTCTGTATATTTGTGTTATTGTGTTCTCAAATACAATCAATTATACAAATAGGTGTAACAACACACACTTTCAGACAGTTTTACCTAAGAGTATTCATGGTGCTGCAGTCTGTTGGATAAATGGAAAATAATGAAGGAATGACATTTTTGCTTGCAAAGTACATTCTGACAGAAAAATAAATACAACATGTGAATACAACAATATGACTGTCAGTGTAAGGGTGCCTCCACAGAGTTTACAAATGCAATAGGTGAACAGTGTGTAACTTCAGGAGGGACTATGTCAAGTTTTAAAACAAAAGACCCTGGTGATGGTATCTGGAGACCTTTAGTTGAGACAAAGTTAGCTCTAATTAAGTAGGGCTTCATTTGATTGGACAGAGAGCATATCATTCGTCCTGATATAATACAACAGTGCTAAGGTGTTTAACAACGTGACTTTGCTTGAGGTGTTTTTTTTTCTCATTTATTAAAATAGTTTTTAAAATCACAGATGTCTGAGAAATTGGACAAAACAGATTTGTTGAGTTGTTATGCTGAATTTTAAAAATGTAGTTGAAAGCAGTATTACACATGAGAGAGTGCAGGGACATCACAGAAATTCTTTCCCTCCTTTGAAAATCCAAGCTTTTACTAGAATGCTTAATTCAGGATTTTCTTCAATGAAAGGGTAAAATAAGCTTTCTCAAATTACCTGTTCATGTTTTCATGGCTTTTACTTTATAAGGTACCGTATCTATCGGAGCCTTTATTCCAAAACAAAATAAGTGATATGCCTCATTGGCACAAATGTGTTAATTACTGAAGGCAACATTCACAGATGCACATTAACCTACAGGGTGGTGTAAAGTGTAACGAGCTTTCCCAGAACAAAAAAAGAAGATCAATTGAAACAGGCAGTGAAGACATACAGGATGACAGCCACATTTTGCTGTTACTCCCAGCGTGCTCTGTTTACGGCACCTGACTATTGGAGTAAAATCACACGACCAGACCCCAGAGACCCTCCTCCCTCCCTCCGTCCTCCTTCACACGGTGATCGGCATTGATACAGCAGCGCCGGTAGGGGCGGGGCATTGCAGCAGTGCGTCTCTCGAGCTGTCTCCGGTAATGTTCTATAGGATACACACGCCCCTCTCCGCCCCTGCCGCGAGACAGGTGGTCAGACTGTATGCCTTCATCCGCGAGCGCTCCCTCTTAAAATAAGAAAAAAAAAACCCACACACATATCTGTTTACAACAGCAAAGGGTCGGTTGGCGCGAGCGCGTCCCCGATGGACTCCCAGCGTGTGACCTACCCGATAACCGGGCGGATAGCGGGAGAGGGGGGCACCAACCGGAACGCACGAGGAGAGCCCCGCCGATCTTTTAGCAAATGTTTTCCAGCGAATCGCTCGAGCTGCTGTTCACGGGAAGGGGTCTACCGAGGGAGGAATGAGATGCGCGAGTGAAAAGTTGACACGATTTTGGTGGGAATTTGCATCTGAGAGGCGGCAGCACCATTTGTGACTATCCTCCGGTCTGGAAAGTTCCCTTGTGTGGAGGTTCATTATGGCTTCAGGCGCCGGTAAGGCTGCACAGCCCTCCGGGCCGGGTTCCACCGTCAACGGGACTGCGGCAGAGTTCCAGAACATCGAGCAAGAGCTGTACGACTACCAGATGCACAGCAAGATGTGCAAGAAGATCGCTCAGCTCACCAAGGTAAGACCCGCCGGTGACACCGAGAGATGCGCGCGGCCGGTTGGACGAACGCACGCACGCGCTGTCACTGAGTGTGTCGGGTTGATTGGATGATGTGAATGCTGCCTCGCGCTGCTGTTACGCTGGTACATAGTTACTTGGTGAGAACGTGACCTGTAATTATCTTCTGGTAGATGATTAATGAAAGGGACACTACTAGAGAGCGAAACGTGTATCTAAAATTAAAAATCGATCCTTTAATGCACAACATTACAATTACACGGAAAACAAGCCTATAGATAGAATACATACATCTTATTCTTGCATTCTCGCGTGCCTAAACATTATAGATGACTGCTCATATTATTACTTCTTGGAAAACTTGGTTCAGGGTTCAGTCGTCTTCGTGACTGACAGTAATCAGACATCCGCTTTGGATGCAGGCTGCTGGTCTCCAGCAATTTGAAAGCCAGAACCCTGTGACAGCAATTAATAGAGATGTGTTTGTCATTTAATCTGCAGATTATATTTATTATGCATCGATTAATCTGAAATTACTCAAATGACAAAAAGCTGCACATTACACATGAACAAATCACTATTATGCATCAGTGACTGATTGAGAGACAAAATCAGGTTTACATCAATTAACATTTTCACTGAACTGATAAATCCATCGAAAAACCTTGCATTAAACCAGACAGTGCTTTATGTTTATAGTTAAAATGAACTAACTGAGTAATTAGTAACATTCTGACATTACACAAACCTCATTGGAACCAGCAGATCAGTGTATAGAGGATGCCTCACAGCATCAGCAGTAATAACAGTGTCTGTTCCTGCTGCTTTTCATACAGTAAGCAGAGCTATAAGGGGATTCTCCCTCTCACTGGTGCACAATAATGCTTACAGTAGCAGGGCATGACCCATTGCTTGTTGAGCTATGACAATTACTGATGACTCTGCACTTACCATCTTCCCTTATGGGTTCACTTTTCTGTGTGTGTGTGTTAAGGAACATGTCTGCAATGCAATACATGCTGCAGTTGCATTGTGTGTGCTGTTTGGAAAGCTGCGTCTTCTTCATAGGCAGCCACAAACAAAGATGACACAGAGGAGAGGTCAGCATTTGTGTCTAAGCTTGTTAGACAAATATGCCAGCCAAGTCTCCCTACCTCTCATGCCCCTCTGCTCCTTCCACCTTAATAAAAATAGAAGACAGGGCTTGTTTCTCTCTTGAATATTTATGCAAGCTCTGCCAACCCTGAGGACCACAGAGAGTAGCTCTGAAACCAGGAGCTCTGATGAAATATAACAATCATCACATTGGATATTTGGTGTAAGCACTTTCGCTGAGCTTGGGGATGCTAGGAATGTGACACACCGTTTATTGGAGTGTTTTGAAGCAGTGAAGAGGAAGTGGGAAATGGGTCAGCTGTGGTAACCTTATATATTTAATACCCCAACCCCACATACACTCGTACTCAACACACCTCCTCTCACTCCACCACTCACCCATCCACACACACTTATGCTTGACTTGCACAGCCCCCTCCCCCCTACACAGAGAGTGTGGTCTGTCCTGGTTGAATGGGTGCTGCTTAATATAAACCAGTAGCACGTTGAAGTGTGTTTACATGGCAGACCAAGCCAATGGGAAGAATGCAGGGGCTGACCAGGCCAGCTGTTGTGAATGTTCACATAAGTTTGTGCGTGAATGGGCAAACACGCACGTTTGTGAGTGAAGCATAGTGGATTAAAAGACCCACAGTGGCAACAGTAGCAAATGAAAGTGTGTGTTTGTGTTAATATATGCATACACACTTTTGATTGGCGGCTCTAATTCTGTCCGCGTGTTATCCTGTCGTCAGCTAGCTTACACTAACAGCTCTTCATGCTTTGTAATCCAGCACAACTGGCACTCACTTTGATATGTGCAGGTATTTTGTGTTTGTGTGTATTTGTGTGTGTAGGTGTGGGCTGATGTAAGAGTAAGTGTGTGCTTGCCTGCCTGCCTCTGTGCCTAACCTCTTCTTTGTGCACCATCTCTTCACTCCACATCTCACTTGTGTTTCAACAGCCCTGTCTAAGCTAGCTCCTCTTTACACTACAGACAGAATATTCATTTCATGCTTTGCTGACTATGAAGTTATTGTCAATAAGCACAGCCACTGGCTGCTGAGGCTACATGAATAACATCATTGACTGGCACAATCAATATGGGGATCTGGAGACAGGATTTATAGTGGCAAAAAGCTCTGGCTGCTGTCTGCCCACACAGCTACTACAAGCCTCTCAAGGATCTACATCCCAAAGACAGAATGAAAGTGTTACTCTACTTTATCAAATGTGAACTATTTAAACATTAGAGCCTGTCTAATATTTTTTGAGTTTTCTCTCTTTTCACAAAGACGCTGTCTCCTAAACTGTATACAAAACAATGTAAATCCAAAGCTAACTTAGCTGCTAACCTTAAGATAGCCTGTTTAACAGGGACCCATTGCTGTAAGTGTCAGTAATTATAATGCACTCAATGTAATAAGTAGCTCATGCTAACATGGGCTAGCATTTGCTTAAAAAAACAAGAAAAACACAGGTCAGAACCAAACCAAACCAAATGAAGCTGTCGAACAGTACGTTTTAATTTTAACTCTTTGTTTGGGAAAAGAAGCTACAAATCCAACAGGAGTTTAACTGCTAAGGTAATCATGGTCTGTTTGGCAAGAAATGTTAATTACAAAAAACAGTCATTGCTACAGCTAAATTATTAGCTATTTGTTATTGGGCTATTTAAATTTGGCTATCGTAGGCTTACATTAGCCTTCATTGCTCACAAGTAGGAATTAAACTAAATAGTGCATTTAAATGTGTGAAATGTTATCCATTTGATTGTTTTTTTATATCCTGCATTTTTGTTTTGCCTTGAAAAAAATAGATCAAAAACAATTGTGTGAGGTACAATGACCTGAACAGGTAACCTCTAAATATTTTTTCTGGAGCAGGAAGTAGGCTACAGGACAGAAATGCAACAAAGAATTAAATGTGATTTATTTCTTAAAAAATCATTAAGACCCCTTTGTAACATACAGTTACAGCCTATGTAACATAGACATGTATATAAGCTGTCTTTCAGTGTTCTGGTGAAGTCACCTGACACTTAAAGGCAATGTTGGTAATCAGATTTAGATACACCTTTTGTTAGACTGGTTAAAATGATCTTTATGTCCTGATGGCAATCATTGATGTGATCTTAAAACAGAGCGAAAAAATATCCGCTGTCTACAGCGAAGTAAACCTGGGAAAACACCAGCCAATCCTACTGTTTTGCAGCCAAATTGTTAAGCCAATTATATCCCGTCCTGCTGTTTTGCCCGCCTCCTGCGCGTACATTTTGCCGGTATGCACTAGCCCTGATTCAATGCACATAACCAAGACAGATCCAAGTACGCTGGAGAACGCCAGAAAAACTACCTACACCCCGATTACTGGTACATAGAGTAAACAAAAACTATGTGTTGAGGACTGATTTTGAGTCTGGGGTTTTAAATGAGTCACAGTCATATGATCGCGAATCAACACCGCCTGTGCATGTGAGAGAGGGCGTCGTTTTGGAGGAGCTCTGAGTGTGGGAGGGCGGGAGCTAAACGAGTTCTGAGGAGATGCTACATTCAAATTCAAGCTAATTTTTTTTAACAACTGTGCCTTTAATACTAATGCATGCAATTACTTTATAAGAAAGACGATACCTTGTGTTAAACTTGTGTGGTCAAAATTTGTTGTGTAAAAATCTCTGATGGCTTCCACCCAGGGATGAAGGGGCCTCATGTCCAAACATCAGTGCCTGACCTCAATGATGCTTCAGTGACTATATGGGAGCCAAATTCTGCAGCCAAGTCTTGTTAAAAAAAAAACCCAACAACAATAGTGCATCATAAACTTAGAGCTGATTTTGCTTTTGGAAAGAGATCTAGAAATCTGCATCATATACCGCTCACCACTAACCTCCAGTCTTTTTCCAAACAAGTTTCAGGAGAGCCCTTGCTAAGTCTTCCCCCTCCCGCTTTTATGTCTTCCCTCCATCATTAGTCTCACTTTCAAACTGGGCATCGAGGACAAGCCAAGAGCAGCACGCACACACAGTCCCCAAAGAGCCTGCCCTCAATTCCGAGTCCCCTCTCATGCCTCTGAGTCACGAGTAAGAGTTTGTGAGCCAAAGTTCATGCACTATGATGAGATTGAATACTAGGCTTCTCGCAATGTTTGACAGACGGCACAAGAGAGAAAGAGGTCTGATTCAGAGTACGATATTGAAAGGTGTCCATCATCAATATTTGGTTGATTGATTAATGGAATACAACAGATTAACAGGCATTCAAAGTGTTCGGACCATGTGTGTGCAAAAGAGATGCGGTGACATGTGCACACACACACACACACACACACACACACACACACACACACACACACACACACACACACACAGGGAATGTCCAGGCATGCTGTGCCAGCTCTGTGCTGCAGACAGAGAGGCGTCTGGGTAAAATATGAGCCTGTGTGTCCCCTGCATAAACACACACACACATATACACAAACACGCCTCTGTCAGTGTGTAAGTGAAACGTCAGGGTCAGTAGGAGTAGATGATGACACTGTAGACATAGTGCAGAGGGTAAAGTGAATAGTGGGTAGAAACAGGCCATATTTCAGGTGTTAGTCAGTCTCTATATTGGTCAGATGTGCAGGCAGGCAGAAGAATCACTGCATGAAGCTGCAGTGACTGGACCACATTAGCATACAGGACTTTGTTTACTGTACAAACAGTTTGTCAGTGCTTCTGTTTAACCTCTATTATTTGGATTTGGGGATTATTGTGTCGCCATGTCAGTCAGTGTCACTCTGTTTGCAGCCAGCTCAAAATGTAAGCTCTATTGTGTCATATTTGTGGACAGTTTGCGCAAGATTCTAGATGAAGGACAGCTCAGTAAATGAATATCAAGAAAACAACCTGGCAGATCTGAGCAGTAAGGATGTAAACTGTATCTGATTAAAACTCTGAATCATGGGAAAAACAGCAAATAAAATCAAACCTTAGAGTGAAAGACAGATTATTACTCTGTATCTGCTCATTTATCAAGTAAAAGGCCTGATTCTAATCATTTCTTGTCAGAGGGGAAAAACCTATCATTCAGTCTGCAGTGAAACCTTCCAGCATCAGCTTAAGTGCAACAATGATGGACACGTTCCTCTTAAAATTATTCTGCAGATGGATCCAAAAATAGCAGAAGTTCTCTACAAAAGTGCTCAATCCTTTAACCCAAGGGACAAAAAAAACTTTAAAACAATCTTTCAGCTGTTGTGGAAAGAAAATCAAAAATAATCATTAAGTCCTGTGAGCTGAGAATAGAAAGACGATTACAACAAGATTAATTATAACATTAAGGGATTGATCACGTTTTTTCCATAGCTTCCATTCAAGCAGCAAGGTAGCATGATCCAAATCTTTAAAAATATAATAATTTCTAATCATATTTTACAAGATTGCATGTATATGACTCTTCTATATGATTCTTCCTCTACTTGTCATGGATGCTCTCCAGGTGATTTACTCCCTGAACATGAAGAATGAGGAGCAGGAGGCGGCCCTGCAGGCCTTGAGCCACGCTCACCACGAGGAGCTGCACCGCATCCTGATGGATACGTGCCATGAAGGGGAGGGGTCAGCACTGAGGACACGCCTCCTTGAGCTGCAGGACTCCCTGGATGAGCAGCAGAGAGTCGGAGCTCAGGTGTGTGTGAATAAATCAATGTCTTTTGGTGTGTGTGTGTGTGTGTGTTTGTGTGTGTGTGTGTGTGTGTGTGTGTGTGTGTGTGTGTGTGTGTGTGTGTGTGAAGCCTTGACCTGCTGATCATGAGATAAGCTGACCCTACTCAAGGACGTGTTGTATTGCTGTCTTTTGATGTCTTAACTCCCAGGGGAACAGCCAATCAAACACGTCCCTCATGTGACCTACAACAGTCAACCACATTCAGATAGTCTGTAATTGCACCACGTCCAAGACTTCATGTCTTCATGTTCATGCAGCACGCCATGAAGAAACATCACCATAAAACATAAATGTCCGTCTGAAACAACTGAAGACATCAAAGATTTATACAGGCCTTAATCATTCAGTTTTAAATTATCCTCCATGTTTCCTGTTGTTGCTTTTCAACGTTTTCACCATCTTTTGTCAAACTAGGAGCGTTGTATCACAGGAGTCTTAACCCGTACCAGCAATTACATCCTCTCATCCCCACATGCTCATTTCTCCAGTACAAAGGCTCTGCTTTTGTAAAACAGAAGTGTGGCTAAAAAGGTTTTATATTTTTGATGGCCAGAGGCATAAACATAATCCCTGAGCAGCCCTGTCTGACGTGGGCTACAGAATAATAAATACATTGTTAGAAGTAGGAGGAATACATTATCAAAATTGGAGCAGCGCTATAGAGCCACTGAAACACGTTACGATGATACAGCTATGAAAACCCCCCAAAACTTTATAACGATAGAACGATAATTCAAAGTAAACTATGAACAAACAAAACTGACACATTATAACTGCAGGTAAACTTATATTATATGCTAAAAAAGTGGTCAGTGCAGAAACATAACACTCTCTGAGTTGTCCAGATAAAGAAGTTAGAACACTTCTATAAGACAGTTCTATTTCCTAAAGAACATCACAGTTTGATTCGTCAGACAGACACCATGTAGTTTTACACTTTATCTCAGTTTATTCTTGATGGACTCAGGCCCATAGAAATTCCGAGGGTTCCTGGATTATGTTTAAATATAGTTTCATATCTGCATTTTACAGATTGAACCTACATTTGTGAATCCAGCAACAAGCTGTGTTTACAGACGATGATTTTTGGAAGTCTTTGAGTGGATGCAGTGATTCCCACGACAGTCATGTGTTGATCTTTACTGCGATGTCGTCTCCTAGTCTACAGATCACAGTCATCCTTTTGTTTCTGGTTTCTGACCTTGTTCTGTAGAGCCCTAGAAACCTTGTTTTGTAGAGATTTGTTCAGATTCTCGGAAACTTTAATGATGTAATTTCCAAATGTCTTTAGAATGTTAAGATGACAAACATTATTGAAAGTTGCTGACCTATTAAAATCTTCACTTTTAAGAGACTTTGCCTTCATGAAAGACCCTTTTTGTAGTCATTTTTCTAATCTATTGCAAATTTACCTAATGAGCTGGTTGGCATCATATTTTAAATAGGCACACATTTTTCAACACTAGATCAGTTTCAACATTCAAAACTTTTTCTTTGCACTTTTCTCAATAAAATATTGGGTTTAAATGATTCCTAAACCATCAAAATCTATTCAGTCAACATGGTAAAAAGTGCCCTAGCTTTTCTTTTAGAAAAGGGGTTGTAATACAGGCTTAAAATAGTCTCGTTGAGCGTCAGTGCAAATTTTTGCACTCTCGCATTGGCTTCATTTTTCAACACTAGAGGTTCCTGCTTGCTTAGGACGCATGTTTTAGGACCTAATGCATTAAATGTACTTTGTATAATATGTTTTACTCCGTGCCTCCAGGTGCAGGCGGACTTTGAGTGCTTCCGTATACATGTGGAGGAGAGGGAACGTGAAACTGAGGCCGAGCTGAGAAAAGAGTTTGAGGAGAGACTCCAAGCTGCAGAGGAGGAGCTCCAGGAGGTCAAAGCCCAGATGGGTGATGCCCAAGAAGAGAATTTGCGTCTGAGCAAAGAACTGGAAAAGGCTGGGGAGCAAATCCAGGAGTTGGAGGCCAAATGTGAAGAATTGAAGACAGTCGATGATGAGGAGAGAAAAAAGGAAGTGGAGGAGAAGAAGAAAGAGGAAGAGGAGAGGCAAACAGGGGAACTGGAGGACCTGGAAAGAGTGAAAGTGCTCGTAGAGCAGGTGAAGGAGCTGAAAGAGGAGAGAGATAGGGCAGAGGTGGAGAGGAGGCGAGCGGAAAAAGAGGTACGAGAGCAATGGGAGCAAGAGATCAGTGACCTGCAGGAGGAGAAAGAGGATATGAGGAGAAAGATGGAGGCAGAGTGGAGAGAGGAGCGACAGAGGTGGGAAGAGAGGGAGGAGGAGGAGAAGAAAGGGATGCACAGCGCTCTGAGAGAGAGGGTGAAGAGGGCTGAAGCAGAGGTGGAAAGTCACCTGGAGAGGTTTGCTGAGAGCAAGAGAAACACGGTCAAACTGCAGGAGCGGATACAGGTAAACACAAACATTGATTACCCATAATTCTTTTCCTCATTCTTCCACTAAAATCAAAAGCTGTGGAAAAGGAGAAGTAAGGAAATCAAAATGCTGCAGATTCCTTCCAGCTAATGATGATATCAATGGAGAAGGAGGCAGAGAGAAAGAAAGAGAGAAGGGAGAGGTGGGATCTTCCCTGTCTAAACCACAGGCTGCCCTCCATGAGTGCTATTCCCTCTGCCAGCTATCTGCTAATGAGCAGTTTGAGCAGGATAGATTTGCTGCACCACCACCATTACCACCTCGTGGATGAGCATTAAGAAGCCCTACGAGAGCTGGCACAGAGCTGACATAAGCCCTGGCAGTAAACCATTAAAGGCTCACAGTTGGGCCAGATAGCTCCCTGACTCACCACATTTTCTCCCATCACATTCCCTGTCTCTCTAACTCCAGGTCTTTCTCTCCTTCCTGCTTGTCTGTGTCAAATTTGTGTCAGCTTCTCTCCCTCCCTCACATTTTCTTTCTTTTATACTCCCCCATGCTCTTTGTAAACCCACAATACTCTGCTGTGTCAACCCTCCAAAACACACTCGTCAGGACCTGGAGGAGGAACTGGAGCTGGATCGAAGGCGTGTGTCAGAGGCCGAGGGCGTGGCGAAAAGGGCGGAGGAGGAGCTGGCGGTGGCTAAGGAGAGGCTGCTGCTGCAGGAGGACGAGCTGCAGAGCAGAGCAGGTGATCAGTCAGTCTCCCTGTCTCACCTGTCAGCTGGAGAAATCTGCTGAGCTCAGTGCATTTCCATTATTCATTGTGACTCAGGCTGTGCTAATGAAGTTACAGCCACACACCATTATAATATATACAGAAAAATGCATCACACGCATTATTCATCCTCCAGGAAAGGGAACAGTTTCATCAAAGTGTCATCATACCCAGTCAGCACAATGCAGCAAAATTTATTTATTACATGAGAAAGTTTTTTGTTTTCATCGCCTCCTCACTCAGTCCGCTGGTTTATTGCTTTGATTATATATATATATATATATATATATATATATATATATATATATATATATATATATATATATATATATAATTAATAGATCAATCAATCAATCCATGCTTGTTAACCTTTTGTATGCATGTTTAATTTCTCTTTGTTTATATTTGATGTGTGTTCTGTGTATGTTTCAGAGGAGCTGCAGAACCGAGGAGGCTGCGAGGTGTGTGTGTGTGCTGAAGTGGAGGAGCTGAGGAGTCAGGTGAGCCGTCTGCAGAGCAAAAACAGAGAGCTGGAACTGCAGAGCAGCGGCAAGAACAGCGACCACGCCCGGCAGATACGCCAGGTAAAACCCTCACTCACACACACACACACACACACACACACACACACACACACACACACACACACACACACACACACACACACACACACACACAATATTTTCAGATTTTGTTTAAAACTGTATGAATTTTTCTCATAATCTCAACACATTATTTTAGAAAAAGCCAAAACAAATGAATGGAAACAACGTTGAAAATTACAACTTAACAAACCAAGTATTTGAGTTCCAAAATTAACACCAAACACTGAAAATTAGAAGCTTTGAAAAGGTTGATTTTTTTGCATTTAGAGATGATATATTAAAAATGAGTGAAACGTGGTTTTATTAACTGGAAGAAAAGGTATCCCTTAATATTTTGGAGATACATAAATCAGTTGCTAGCTTTTTCATTTTGCTAAATATCAGTGTTTGCTGTTTTCAGCCTTGAGAATTTCAGGATGCACTACTTTTTCTCACTTTGAGTTTAAAGTCGTCTGGATTTTGAACGATTGTAGTGTGATAAAAGTCATCTGAGGATGTCGTTGTGGAATTTGGGCAAACGTAAATGACCATTTTTCTCAGCTATTGACATTTTATAGACATAGTAGTTACATCATGTTTTTTAAAAACATAAATGTCAAACAATAGTTTGAAGAACCCTTACTTGCAGTCCTCTTTGCAAGTGCATGTGATTTTACATTGGCGCTTAAATGTTTGTCTTTTTGTTTCTGCAGCATGCTGAGGCTCTGTCCAGCCTGCGCTCTGAGATGGTGAGAGCCCAGACTGAGGAGCTGCGTCGCATCCAAAAACACGCTGACGACGAAAGAGACAAACTGCAGAAGGAGATAGAAAAGGAAAGAGAAACCCTCCTGAAAGAACGTGAGCAGGAAAAAGAAAAGTTTGAGAAGGACAGAATCAGACTGCAGAGGGAGAGAGAGGAGGAGAAGGAGGTGCTGCACAAAGAGGTGGATGAGAGGAAAGAACATCTTAGGAGAGAAAAGGAGGAAGAGGTGGACCGGCTGCGGAAGGAGCTGGAGGTTGAGAGGGTTCGCGGTCGCTCGCAGTTGGATAAGAACATCGAGCAGGTGGAGCAGGAGAGAGCCAATGTGCAGCAGAAGCTGGAGGAGGAGAAGAAAAGATTGGTGGAGAAGGCCGAGGAGGACAGGAGGCGGCTGAAAGAGCAGGTGCGGAAGGCAATAGAGGAGGTGATGAGGAGGCACGCTGCTGAACTTCAAAGTGTCCAGGAAGCACTGAGCTCAGAGAAGAAGACCAACCAAGAGGTCAGAAAAACATCTGATGGGACATTTCATTCAGCTGTTAAACACTGCAAGCAAAGTTTAGTTTTAGACTGGTTCAAGAAAACATTTATACTCGTACTGTTAGCTCTCAGTGCTGCACCTCATGCAGTCACAAACACAGACATGAGCCGTCAATAGGTTTGACAGTAACCACATTCAGGTGGTTTGAATCCTATTTGTCAGATTGATCTTATTTTGTAAATGATAAGAATTCATCTATACATGGAACAAGTCCAGTTATGTTACTTTTTGACTGGATGCTGTAAAGTCTAGTAAGTAAAAAAATGTTTAATCAACCTGATCACTGAAACACACCTCAGGCATTCAGATGTTGACTTAAGGGACTGTGTTCGCATGTGTGGCTTGACCTCTCATAATACTTTCTAGTACTTTATTTTTAAACTAAAGCCGTCAGACTTCTTTTTTTTAAGACCATTTAAACTGACAGTGCCATAAAAGGACAGGCTCTCTTATGAAAGAGGACAAAGTTTGTCCAAATCTGCACTTAACAGAATTTTAAAAATAGCCTCCTGTGCAGCTGTGGCAACCAGCTCGTCATATAGACTAAATCATTTTAGGTTGGGATCTAATTATTTCTTTTCTGCAAACAAGAACTTTAAGAAATAATTTGCATTTTTGTCCTGTCACAGCTGTGACAACCGTTCTTTGCCCTCACTCTGTTTGTGTGATGTAAATGAGTGTTTTGTAGAGACTGAAGAAAACACAGAAACCAGGAAGAGATCCTGCATCTTTAATCACAGTTTTTCTTAGTAGAAGCACTTTATGAGTATGTTATAAACAGGGAATCATTTTGCTACAATAAGTAAGCAGCTGACAAGCCCGAACATGAGGAAGGTTTGTCCTGTTTTTGGTATTTTGGGTTTGTGACCTCTGGAACTGATCACCAGTTTGGCTCCATGTCAGCAGCTGCTCATCTCATATGACCCGTCCTAAATGAAATGTTTTTAAGAGAGCAGAAAAGGAAAAACACCACACTCTTTTATGAGATGCAAAGATAAAATCTGCAAAATTTAAAATTTTTCATGTAATTTCAATAACTCTTTCCATTATTCTCTCTGGATGGAAACCACAGCTTCTCACCTTCAGTGTAACCAGTTCTAATCAAGGCAATAATGAGGTGAAGCCAAAGTGCCAAAGAGATGATAAGTTATGTATTTGGTAATAGTGTGACTGACTTTCCTTTGAAGGTGTGTGCGCATTTAGACTTAGAAAGAAGACGCAGTGAGGAGCTCCGCAGTGCGCTGGAGAAGGAAAGAGAGGAGCTGAGGACAAAACTGAGAGACGCTACTAATGAGGTCAGAGATCACTACATTTGTGAAGTGTGTATTTTTATCGGATAATCTAAATATAGTTTAGATGATCAAAGCTTTTCATGGATATGTGAGGTCAGAGTTTCTGTGCTTTCAGATCTGCAGGCTGGAGGCAGTCATCCAAAAGCAGGACAAGCAAGAGAAGGCGGCCCCTGAAGCTTCACCCCCGTGTGGGCCGCAGTGCTCCCGTCTTGAGGAGGAGCTCCATCAGACTAGGACTCGGATGGCCCGGATACAGGAGGAGGCAGAGAAGCAGCGTGACAGACAGCAGAGAGACATCGCATCCCTGAGAGCTGACAAACACCGGCTGGAGGAGAAAGTCCTGGAACAAAGCCGACTGAACGCAGAGAGGAGTCTTCTAGAGCAGGGCCAGCGGCACACCGAGGACCGGATCAGGTAGCAAAATCAACATCGACCTGCCAGAAGTGCTTAGGCTAACATTACAGTCTGAACTCTGCTTTAATCATCCTCTGCCCTCCTGTTAGCAAATCATACGGGCAGATCAAAGCTGAGAGTCAAACCAACCATATTTCAGCTCACTGTAACCCACAGCATCACCCTCCCTCTAATTCTGATCAAGTGCCACTCGAACAAGCTTTATTGACATGTAATGTGTTTGATCAGAGCAAAACATGCCAAGACATTAGCTGGAGCAATAAAAAAAGATGCATGATGCTACAAATGAAGCATCAAACAACATCAGTGCATCAGCAAATATGAAATCGATACCGCATGAGCCGTAATGCCTTTTGGAAACCAATTAGCCTGTCCTGTCTCATTTAGTGATGTAAAAACTAGCAGCTTCATCAACTTCATAAACAGATTTATTACACATGCTGAAAATAGCATGTGACCTTTTATTTTTAATGGTTTTAACATCTCTTGAATATAAGTTTAATTGCAATTGTATTAGATTATTATTTTTCTCTTCTTTCAAAGTTCCGTTATCACAAAATGAGCTGATAAAAGGTAAAACGCTCCAGAGATATTACTTATCATCTGTGTTTATGACAAAGGAAACAAAGTTTGTGGTGAAATTGACATGTGGGAAGTCATTTTATGAAGAAATGAATCTAATCACCATGTCTGTTCAACCCAAAGCTTAGAAACAGCTCGCTTAAATTCCAGGAGACTCCACAATAACATAATTACACAATGGGTTGTAGCAGGAAGGTATAAACAGCATTTTTGTGTGTTGCTTACCTCCACCTCACTTCCTGCTTTGCTGCATGCCTGCAGGGCAGAGTGTGAGGATCGTCTCAGAGCCGAGTTCAGGATCGAGATGAATGCAGCCGTGGCTGAGAGTGAGCAGCGATGGCAGAACAGAGAGCAAGAGATGCAGACGCAGATTTCTGAGCTGCAGAAGCAACTGAGCGTGGCACAGGTGAGTCTCCCTCCAGGACCTCGGGGACCATTTGTGGTTCTGGTTTTTCAGAGACTTCAGCTGAGAAGAAGTTTTACTAATCAGCCTGATGATCAGAATCTGAAAAGAGATGGAGGGATGACGATAACATGACATATGTGACTCATCTTGGTGACCAACAGACACTTTCTGTTGAGCAAACAAATGTTAAAGGGACACTTTTTATTATTGTAGACTGCACTTAGTAAGTGTTTCATCTTGAACCCCCCCACCCCACCCCAAAACATTAGCAGAGCCTTGAGGACCATATATTTGGAGTATTTGAAAATTTGGAAAGATTTAAAATGTTTTCCAGACAGCAGGAGTGAGTCATTTGAGCTGCATTATGTAGGCTCCATCTGGAGTTCTTGTCCTCTGTTGCGCTGATATCCCCATTCCCCTACTTTATGGGAGTGCGCTGCTGGAGTACATTTTTAATTAGTTCCATAAGCCTTTTCTTTTTTACACAATGAAGTCTGATTATTTTAATAATTTATTTCAAGAATGTTGCCCAAGTCTGCAAAAGTCTTCAACAAAGGCAACATTTCCATCCAATTAGATGCTTTCTACAAAATCATCATCTGGGGATTACTTTGACGGAAGCAGAGAGATTTTAATATCTTTTGCTCACAATTTTTATCAAACATGCAGGCGGAAAAAAAGAAGGTGGGCTCAGGAGACGATTGCCATGGCAACCCCGAAATTGACAGGCTGAGAAAAGAGGTCCAAGACACCAAGGAGATAAACAAGAAGCTGAGGGATCTGCTGCAGGTGCACAAACACACAAAACCACATGTTCTCTCTTTCATAGGTTTGTGATGAATAATTAAGCAGCTTTGATGATCGCGCTGCAGAGAAGAGTATGTGTGTGTGTGCTCTTATACACACACACACATACACACACACACATACACATACAGTGCAGTGAAGTATATCTGGCTTATAAAATGACAATGTGTGTGTGTCTACGCACGCGTGTGTGTTTGTGTGTGTGTTAATGTGCTGAAGGAGCCTCAGACTCAGTCTTCAGTGGAGGAGAGACAAAACCATGCAATTGCTCTGCAGGCGCTGGAGAGACAGGCCAAGGAAGACGTGCTGTCTGAGAGGAACCGACTACAGACATTGCACCACCTGGAGCTGGGTAACAACTCCCCCCAACACACACACACACACACACACACACACACACACACACACACACAAGTGCCATGCAACCCATTCACTCATGATCGTTAGCATAAACACATGCAGACACTGACACCTTCTGTGAAGCCCACAGTCACACAGTTGCATAGACAAATGAACAAGTACACACACACAACTGCACACACAAACACACAGAGCGATACACACATCGAGATTATAAATTCAACAGCAAAGTTGCTATTGCCATGGATACCCCTCACCATGGCAACAGCAGAGAAGTACCTGTAACAGTGGGCCCAATTGATTTTGTTTTCTGTGTGTGTGTGTGTTTGTGTGTGTGTGTTTGTTTGTGGTATCAGATAAGCAGCGTGCAGAGTTGACCCAGCAGCACACAGAATGGAGCAGACAGATGACCCAGAGACACATGCAGCAGATAGAAGACCTGCAGGCTCAGCTACAGGCTCACACACAGATGATGGCTCTGCAACAGGTAACCAACATACCGGTCCCATTGGGAGAGGGTGCAAAGGCAACACACACACACACACACACACACACACACACACACACACACACACACACACACACACACACACACACACACACACACATATGCTCATCTCTTTGTATCTTTGTCATTTCATTCTTTCATTTCATAAATGAAATTTCTTCTCTTGAAATAGACTGCAGGAAATGCAAGGCACAATTCTGCACAGACTGCTTATAACACCTTCTGTTCAGAACAAAGTTAGTCCAAATCTCTCTCCTCTTTGTCTGAAATGCCTCAGAGAGAAAGGGGACTATATTCATCTGTTCTAGCAGATACCACATTTCAGTTTTTGTCCTGTGTAGCCAAAGAGTTTAATGGCATTCTTAAAATCCAAACTTGAAGGAGACTCCAGAATCAAAGATACATCTTCTGCTGTCGCTATGTGTTAAAAGGAGGTCTTTAAAGAGGGGGTATCATGCTTTAGCTCTATTTCTAACATAGATATAAAACAACAATGCTGGATGTTCATACTAATTGTGTGCAGATTTTCAAACCACTACATATTCATATGTACTGTAGATATTCCAAAATCTGCCAGTGAACTGCTCAAAATGATCCATTCTAAAAGTTCATTCACAAGATCTTCATGAGACCTGCTGAAATGATCAGGTCATCACATGGGGATCTCCTAACTGGTTCATGACATGTTGGAAGGGCAGGCTTCAAGCATCAGGGTCATCCCCTGACAGATCTCCAGAAGGGTGGCCAATCAGAGGGAAAGGGGTTTGTAGAATGGGGAGCCTTAAAGAGACAGCCATTAAAACAAGACCTGAAATAAGGGTTTTCTAAAACATCAATGTGAAAAAAATAAGGATTGTTTTGAGCTTTTGATCATGCAACAGTACTACAGGGTATCAGAGAGATAGTATGAAGCCTTAAAAAAAGCACAATGCCCTCTCTTTAACATATTTTCTCACAAGATCATCAGCTGCTCATGGATTATGCTCCTGTTAAGAGTTTGATTTGCTGTCAAAAGGATGACTTGGAAATTTTGGTGGCTCTAAACATTCTCATGCTTAACAAGGCTAAATCAGAGCCTGGAGAGTTGACAGACTGATGGGATCTAAAGGATTAGATATTAGGGTGTTTAAATTTAATGTCATTTTTTTGTCTTTTTTACTGTCTGTAAGCTTGTTTCCCTGTCTAAACTAACCTGAACTGTAGACTTAATACATATTGATCAAGTGTTTCTAATGTATGCACATAACTGTGTGTGTGTGTGTGGATGGGTGTATGTGCGTAGGACCTGAAGCAGCAGAACCAGTACCAGGTGTTTGAGCGACAGCTGGATGAGAGTCGCTGTGCCATGCTGGAACTTCAGAGAGAAAATGCAGCTCTGAAGAAACAACTAAAGGAAAGGTAGGAAAACAAGTATGGATGTGTTTCAACAACATCGAGATCTCTCAGAGCCACAAGAAAGTGTCGTCTGAAATAGCTGCTAATGTGTTGTTTCTTTCAAATAGAACTAGAACAACTGACAGAGTTTTGAATCGTAAGCCTGAGGGGAAAGTTAGTGAGATAGCTAAATGGGTGTACTATTTAAACTGTTTAGCCTGTCTTGTCTTGGCGCTTTGCCTGCAAACCTCTTTGTAATCTACCTCCACCCCAGCTTCTCCTTTAATTCTCTGTCTGATTTTACCAGGGTCACGTATGTATTGTTACTGGAGCTCACTTACTTCTGAGGAGCCGTCGCTGCTCTCCCTGTCTTGGTTTTGGTATTCCAATTTGGTACAGGGAAGGGAAGGAATCTCTCAGAACAGAGCCACACCAACCGTAACTTAATGCATGAAAATACAACCCATTATTCCAATAAAGTAGGGATGTTATGTAAAACAGAGAACAATAATTTGCAAATCTTGTTTAACCCATATTCTGTTGAATACACGACAAAGACAAGATATTTATTGTTCAAACTGATAAACTTTGTTTTTTTTGCAACTATTCAATCATTTTGAATTTGATGCCTGCAAAAAAGCTGAGACAGGGTCATGTTTACCACTGTGTTACATCACCTTTCCTTTTAACAACTCTCGTTACAATACAACGAAGACCCTGAACTGTTGAACGACTGAAGTTGTTATTGTCTAATTCAGGGGTTCCCAAACTTTACCATACCAAGGCCCCCCAAACAGCATTAGCTTCTGGCCAGGGACCCCCTTTGCAAACCAACAGATATTTTTGATTTTTTTTTGGCGTGTGGTATGAGGCTAAAAATGATGCTTTCAGGGCCCACTCGGGAAAGGTAGCTTGCTGTGTGACTGCACCAGATTGTCTGACCTAATCTCTCTTCTTTACATCTAAAGAAATCCACTGTTTTTTCAGCCTTTGCCGGGTGTTTTTGTATCAAGTGACGCTGAAGTTTTTAAACACTTGTTTCAAAGGGTCTTCAGACATAGGACACATTTCAGGCAATCATGGCCATTTTTCTGTATGGCTTTGAAGCCATTCTTAATGTATGCTGCCTTTTTTTTCAAATATCGTTGGCCATGAGTTCTTAGGTGTTTTTGCAGCAGAATCCTCCACGGCAGGGCTGTTGGACTGCTCCTTCGATCTTTTTCCTGTCAAAAACCTTTCCAATTTGTGCTAGCTAACAGGTGCAAACCACCAGTTGACAAAGATGATGACATCATCATGCCCAAGTTGGGACTGTCACACGAGGTGCGATTAAGTGCAATCAGAAACTTGACAATCTAACGATTACGGCAGTTTATGTGTTGTACGTTCAGGACAAATGGTTTTATAAAAAGAATAACTAAATAGAAAAATAAAAAATTTATATTATCCCCCCCCCCCCCCCCCCCCCCCGTGTGCCCCCTGGCGGCCCCCACTTTGAAAACCACTGGTCTAATGAAAATGTTTTGATGTTATCTGGAAAATAAACCCTTCACTATTTCTAGAGTATCATTATCTCAATTTATTTCCTCTTTTTTTTTCTTCTCCTTCCTTGTATTTACTATTTCCAGGTCAGTACAGAAGAATCCTGAAACAGAAGAGAAAGAAGAGGAAAGTGTTGAGGTGGAGTTGAAGAGGGATGCCCAACTAGAAGAAGAAGCACAACGTCTGAAGGAGGAGGTGGAGAAACTGAGGGTGGAGATGGAGAAACTGGAGGAGTCGCAGAAGCACTGGGAGGAGAAGAGGGAGGAGGATGTGAAGGAAGAAGAGGTAGAGGAGGAGAAGAAGAAGGAGCACGAGGAAGACAAGAGGAGGGAGGAGGTAGAGGAGATCAGGAGGGAGCACAAGAAGGAGATGCAGAGTTTGGTGTCTGAGTACAGCAGCGCACAGACGCACCTGCAGGCTCGCATTGTGGCCTTGGAGAACGAGTGAGTAGAGGATCAGTGCGTGAAAACACACTGGTTTTAAAATACATTCATACTGTGAACATGTAGACGGGTACATAAGAACGGTGTGTGTGTGTGTGTGTTTGTGTGTATGATTTAACTGTAGACTGCGTGAGCGGGAGGAGCGCTGCAGGAGGAGGGAGCCACGATGTGACGACGTGTCTCTGGGGAGACTTCAGGAGAGACTGTCTGAGAGGGACCAGCTCATTAAGAGATTAGTGGTGAGAGCCATCACACATTTAAAAACACTGAACATTACTTGTTTATGTCTAAATTAGCACAGGACTGAAACCAGCAACCGTTCCATTCCATCTGTTTTGGCTTCTTCCTTCTTTAAAGCCTAATTTGACTTCATACGTTCACCTCTACACTGCACAGAAAAAAAAGGTGCTGCTTTGATGTTTCCTCTAGGTGATCATTCAAGCTCAATTTGTTGGTTGATTTTGTGTCAAAGTAATGCATAAATTTTCCTGCTGCAGTAAACATTCACTGAAGCACCAAATGTGTATCACTCAGCAGCTGAAAATAGTCCATAGCAAATGTACTATTTTCTTCTTTTATGTTCGCTAAAAGCTGCAGTGCCCAGCTGTTTTGGGAAATGAGTTGTAAATTTATTTTTTTTTTTGTGACCCATTTTTAAAGTGTTATGTTCAGTTGGAACAGAGAGGCTTGGTGCTGATTGCTATGTAACAGACAGCAGTAGTATTGCTCAGTGTGGTAAGGGAGACTAAATAAAAAAAACCTTTTTCTATATCACACCTGTAAAACAAGAATAGTGTACAAAGTGAAACTCATAATTAAAAAACAGTAAAAAGGAGGAAAGCAATGAAAAGTAACAGAAGAAAATGAAATAGGAGGATGTTAGATGAATACAAAGACACAAAGAGATTTCAAACACTGAAATTAAAGTTTTAATAACAAAAACAGCACAAACAGTTTTAGTAATTGCTGACTGCAGGGACAATGAAGGCAGTAACTGCAAACATTAGACAGAAGAGGGAGACTTCCTGCAGAATAGGAAAATCAGCCTTTACCAGACAACTCCATCTAATGAATACCCAAACTACAGGTGAATAAATATAACAAAGTTCATTAATTAATTTATCTTATTTTCAAGGCTTACATCAAAATACAGAAGAGAAAAATAACGCAGAAATAAAGGTTTCCATATCTTAGAAAAAAAACTGTTAAAGGAGAAAGAGAGAGTGAGTGAGTGGCAGAGTTAGGAGTGAGGTAGGTAGTTCGGGAGGTGGTTGGGAGGTAGAGTAGTTTGAGCTTGACTGCCATTGCCTAGTTGGGTTGCCAAGTCATATGACACATATGCTCTCACTTTTTCCATGCGTTTAAACTGTAGTAATATGTTTCTAGAATTAAATACACATCCCCAAATTTACAGTTTAAAATGTTTAAATTCTTTAAATCAGGGTAATCAGGATAGGAAATCACGCTGTAAATGTACATAATGTACACTCCCTATAAAATGTAATGAGTGTAACCGTTTAACTCCGCTCTGATCAGTGCCTCATTAATCATCTGCAGTTATGTATGCGTAGGAGAAAATCTCATTTTTTTAGACATGTCCTATGCCAGAGAGTGTGTCTGCCATCTGTGTGGCATGAGGCAGCTTAGCAAACAAGTTTACCCTCCACACAACGCTTTCACAAAAGCAACAACACCAACTGTGAATCAGGCCAACCAAAGTCCTTCCTTATCCTCCTTCCCTCCAGGAGGAGAGGCATCAGCTGCAGCTCCACCCTCCTGTGGCTGGGGACAACAGCACCCTTCGGCTTCGTGACAGCAAGTCCCGCCCGGGGAGCACCACGCCAACCATGAGGGTGAGTTTGTCTGGTCTGTTCAGGCACAATATTTCATTAGAGCCGGATGCCTTCCAGCCAGAAGCGCTCGCTGGGTCAGGGCCAACTTCTCCCTCGACAGATCCCCAAAGCCCCTGTGTCCATCACTCTGCTTCTAATTACATTCAGTTTGCCCAGCAGAGAAACAGCCTGAGAATATTTTTTTTTATGTTACACATTCTTTTCAGTTTCCAGTATTTCAATATACTCTCAAACTTCTATGAGAACAACTCATCACACATATTATTGAAATTTCTGTCAAATACTAATCCTATCTCAGTCATTCAAGCAAATACTGCCAGGAAGTGTAGGGTCCCATGTGTTCAAGTGAGTGCAGGATTTAGTGTGTATAACCTGCGGCCATTAATTCTTGTGTCGGTTATGGGAAAACAGACACAGAGGGCTTTTAAATCCAAGCTTGGTAGTGAGTCATGTCTGCTGTTTGCAAACTGTATTCTAAATTTAGAAAACCCCCCAAAATCTTTTTGATATCATACATCCGCCTTCTGGACTTCATGCTGTGGTGAGCCTCAGTCTAAGATGGTAACAGCTTGTTCTGCTAGTGACAAGTATCAGTGCGGGAAAAAGATTGAAAATAAAAAAAAGATATCTGGAACCACATGGACAGCAAACATGATACTTCACTAATGGCTGTTTGAAGAATTTCTTTGATATGGACCAGTGTAGTATTCTATCATTTCACAGTGGGACTAGGAGGAGCAGGCAGCTCCAGCATATCCTTGATTATCTTAGCCTCAAAAAACAAACAAGTCTGTTAGCTTCTCCTCCACCATCACTGTTATCAGACTTGAAATCAGAAGCTCTGCTGCTTCTTAATTTGAGTGGGTGGTAACAGAAGTGACACTGACAAACAGAGTGGCATTCCAAGGTAACGTTTTACAATAAAAGCTGTGAGAGAGCAACAACAAAACAGTAAACGCTAAGGAAATGCTTAGGACACTGACTGTGGAGGAGTTCACACTGGAACTGCATTTGTTTTTGTCTTGAATTTTGGTGTCACAAATGAAACAACAAAATGCTTTTAAATGCTCTTCTAAATCTCTTCTTAAAATATACTTTATCGCAGAGCCTCCCTGGATTTTACCTGAACTTTACTTTACTTTATTTTGATTTAACTGTCATAAGACATATTTTAGATGTCTTATTCCTTTAGTTCTTAAAGGGGAATTTAATTTCTTTTAAACTATGAAATATTTTTTTATTCCTTGTGTGTTTTTATCATCTGCCTGTTTTATTTTGCTGCCCATGTTAAGCACTTTGTAAATTTGGTTTTTGAAAATGCTCTAAAAAAAAAAAAATTACTATATTATTATAAAATTATGTCAGTGTACGCATGCTCCAAATGAATAAAGGGGTTGGATAATATGCTACACCTCTGGTCTGGTTGACAGTTACATGATCAATGATTTGTACTGGTGGTGGCATAAATGTGAAGATGATTTCAAGGAGGAAGGAGGCCTGTTACTCATACCAAGATAAATCCAGAGAGAAGTAGTCTGGTCATTTCACATCTGCTCCTATTTGATGAGAGGTTTGCAGTCTGTCTTGTCACCCTTTGCTGGTCATTACAACGAATGTGGGATAAAGGATTACAAATTAATAACAGAAGACACTTACATGAAACGTGTTTTTTAAACCAGCAGAGGAAGTGTGTGGAGTCTTCTCCTCGTGTCACCAGCATCTCCAGCGCCGGTGGTTTCGACAGGAGCATCTTCCTCCCCCAGTCCTCCTCAACATCGTCCTCCTCTTCAGTTCATCAACACTCCTCCTCCACCCTGCCTCACCAGTCCTCTTCCCACCCTCAGACCTCCCCACACTACTCATCCTCCTCTCTTCCACACAAGCACACCTCCCTCTCTCTCGGCCAACAGTCCTCCCCGTCCCTTCCTCGTTCCGCCAGATCCAGGACTTCCTGCATCCCTCCCACCCCAGCGCCCACTGCACCGCTCCCGGTCTGCCCCTCAGCACAAACGGGCATCCGCTACGTGTCACCCTCCTGCCAGGAGCCACACCTGCAGGCCCATTCAATAAGGTAAGAACATTTTTATGTATAACTGTAATGGTTTAAAAAAGGACAAATGAAGCTGGTCACAGTTATTCTGACATAAATCCAGTTTAGCATTTTCAGAAATTTTAGAAAGTCTTACAGGTATCGCATAAACTCTGCATTAAATCTTAAATTTAATAATCTTGTATATAAAATATTTTGATAAATAAAAGCCAGATCTTCTTCATACAGAGTAATAATAATAATAATAATAATAATAATAATAATAATAATAATAATAATAATCATAGTCTTTAGGTTTTGCTGCCGTGCCCATTGAATAGAAGGATATCCAATGACATATTTATAAATACACAAAACAGTACGTCGTGACATGGTTACATTTAAATGGCCTCATCTTGTTCATGGAAAGACGCAGGAACAAACCCTCGGTATGTTTCCTTCCGGTGATGGAGGACAATTTTGTATTTTCATATATGATGGCCAAAGTTCTCCTTCAAATCTATAACATCAAATCTCTGATATATATGATTTTAATGGTTTTCTTCTTTTTTTTTTTATTCTAGGGGCCCGTACCTTGAGCCAAGAGGGACAGAGGGGCTAAAACAGGAGTGGTTCACCAAATACTTCTCCTTTTGAGCACAAACATCCACACACACAAACAAACAAATACTGCAACTGCAAATACATTTCTTCATATACAGTTCATTCGCTTCTTATAAACATCCGTTTGCTTCCCAAATACAGAGCACACACACACCTACACACACAAACAGACATAAACACATCAACAGACATATGGGCTCATCACCAGCAAGGCCATCTCAAACATTGCCTCAAAGCTCAACCAAAAAGTGCTTCTCGAACACATGCCTGACCTCGTCTCTGAACAAAGGTCTGCTGGATCTTGTTTGTATGGTTTGAAATGTCTCCATATCTTTTTTTTTTAAAGCTGTCTTCCATTCTTTTTTAAAATAAAATGCAACCTTTGCTCTACCGTCATCAAGTTTTCTCCAGGCAAATACCGGTACAGTGCTGCTTGAAAGTTTGTGAACCTCAGAAGACAGGGTCACTGTTTTTGTAAAAAACATTAAAATAATCTTATTAAATGCACATCCAAATCCCAATTTGTAAAAAAAAAAAACCATTTTCAAATAATGGACATACAGAGAAATAGGTGTTTTTATTTTTTAATTCAACAAAAGTGGATTATTTGACAACAGTTGAGAATTTAATGTGCAAAAGTATGTGAACCCTTGTAGTTAGTAGCTTCTGGCTCCTCCTTTTGTTGCTATTACTTCAACTAAGCGTCTTCTGTACCCACTAACCAGTCTCTCACGTCTGCTTATGGGAATTTTTTCCCACTCCTCCTTGCAGAACTCTGCCAATTGAGAGAGGTTGGAGGGACACCTGGCATGTACCATCGTCTTAAGGTCTTGCCACAATATTTCAATCAGATTAAGGTCTGGACTTTGACTGGGCCAATCCAGAGTACGGGTCCTCTTCCTCTGAAGCCATTCCGTTGTAGCTTCAACTCCTTGACTGATGGCAGGAGATTCTGGTCATGAATTTTTTGATAGGCCTGAGAATTCATGGTTCCCTGGATAATGTGGAGTCGTCCAGGTCCAGAAGAAGAAAAGCAGCCCCAGACCTTTACATTTCCACCCCCATGCTTCACTGTTGGGAGGAGGTTCTTCTCTTGAAATGCAGTGTCAGCTTCTCTCCAAACATGGCGGTTTTGATTGTGACCAAATAATTCTACTTTGGACTCATCTGTTCAGAGGATGGACTTCAGAAGGTCTCGGGTTTGTCCAAGTGCTTTCTAACAAAGTTGAAACAGGCATTTTTCTTGTGCTTCTGGGTGATATTTTTGATGGGCGTCCACTTCTAGGCAGAGCTGCTGTAATGTTGAAGGCCTTCCATTTGTGGATGATTTGTCTTACAGTGGATGGATGGAGCTGGAATCTTTTGGAAATGGTTTTATATCCTTCACCAGACTGATGGGCTGTCACTACTCTCTTCCATATGTCATCGGATATCTCCTTCCCTCTTGGCATTGTTGATCCGTATGGACCTAAAGTGGTTTGGCTGGTTTCTTCTCTTTTAATTAGTGCTGGCCAGACCCTTTCCCAAGGATGTCTCATGTCATTGGTCTGCTTAATTGATTAATAAAGCACCCAAATGTGTTTCACCTGAGTCCTTTACCTGCATGACTACCAGTGCAGCTGGGGGTTCACTTACTTTTGCATATACACCAATTCTATGTTTTATGTAGTTTTTTTGAGTATGAATACAAGTCCCTCTAAAAAAGTATATACAATTGATAAAAATAAATCTGACATTTCATTTATAAAAACTAGTGATGATAGAATACGAAAATCATGGCAAAACAACAGAAACATCTAAACTGTTCAAGGGGAACACAAACTTTCAAGCAGCACTGTATATATGTCTTACCGTAAACAAGTTTCTCTTTGAGTATGGAAGCATTCAACGTATTCAACCAAGATCCTCGTCAAAACGGACACACACGGCTCACTATACCAAAATGAAGCTCGTTTCATGAAAAAATGTATGATAATCTTAATGGACTAATTGAATAAAATATTTTGTTTTGTAAGAGGCTCCTCTTTGTCTACTTGTTTAACCAATGCGAAAGAAAAGGCCAGCAGCTTTGTGCTAGATGCATGAAATCCCTTCATATATGACATGTTGGCAGTAAAACCACTTTGTATCTTGGTCTTTAAATTATTAGTGTCTAAATGCCAACTTTAATACCTATCTGTCCAATCTGCTGCAAATACAATTATGTATCTGCCCTTTTATTCATATTGGATATACTTTTTTTATTTAAACAACTGGCCAGTCCTGTGCATAGATTTGCAGGCACCATCAATAGCTCTTACCTTTCCTGTAGTCGTTGTTCAGTGTTCTCAGAAGTTCCTGTACCAAGTCCAGATAAACATGGAGGGTTGTGTCTGAAAGGGTGTCTGATGTAAAACTGTGCCAATCAACATGCGTAACACGAATTGGAATTGAACGACCCGCTGTGGCAACCCAGAAAAGGAAAGAGTTAAAAGAGGAAGATCCACAATCCCAACAATCATTATATTGCTGAGATTTTACACTTCAGAGATGTATAAGTTTGTTTGGTGGATTTTAGAATTTTCGGTATGAGATCAAACTCCTGGCAGGTTTGTATGGAAATGATTAAGCAAGGATTCAAACTCTTCATGGTAAATGTACTTGTATAGAATGCCTTTATGCTGCCAATCCTTTTCCCCTTCATTCACACACTGAAGACCGATGTAGAAGGAGACAATCAGAGTTAGCTGATCTCATTCATACTGAACAGCAGTGGGAGCAATTTGGGGTTCAGTGTCTTGCTCAAGGTCACTTCAGCATGTGACTGCAGGAGCAGATAACTCTACCACTGAGTCAGCCACAGTTTGGTTTGGAGTATCATTGGACTTCAATTAATGAGTTTCACTATCTTCTTAGATGTCCAATCTAGACCTTCCATGGTCTTTAAATTATTAGTGTGTATTGTGTCTAGTACCTGGCAAACTTATTTGTGCATTATTTTTTTGGGGTGCAGGACAACCATTTACACATACACTCACAGCTATAGACAATGTAGAGGGACCATGTTTCTGTACTGTGAGAGGAAACTAGAGTACTCAGAGGGAACCCAAGCATGCACAGGGAAACATACAAACGCTGCACAGGATGGCACCTGCTCAGATTCAAAACAGGGATCTACAGTGCCTGTAAAATATATTCACCCCTTTGAATTTTTTGTTTTTATTGCTTTAAAAATCAATCATGGTCAATAACATTTGACTTTTTTGACACAAAAAATTATCGGAAAAAAGTCTTTAATGTCAAAGTGAAAACATATTTCTACAAAGTAATGTCAATGAAACAAAAGCATATAACAAAAAATATTTGTCTGCATAATTATTCACTCCTTTTAATTTAATGGTCTAATTCAATAGAGGTCCATCCATTTGGTGTTAATAGTCTCACCATTAGTCAAACGAAGATCACCTGGTGTGGGTGGGTCTGAAGTGATTGAGGTATAAAACACCTGTGTCTGGAGGGTCCAGAGACTGGTTGATCGGTATTCCTGGCTATCATTACACCGTGAAGACAGACGAACCCTCCAAGCAACTCAGGAAAAGAGTTATTGAAAAGTAAAAGTCAGAGAATGGATGAAAAATAAAAATTCAAGGCACTGAACATCCCCTGGAGTTCATCAATCATCAAGAAATGTAATATGGTAGATGTGTGAATCTGCCTAGATCAGTCTATCCTTGTAAAAGTGACTGTGACAGTAGACTAGTGAGAGAAGCCACCAAGACCCCTATGACTACTCTGAAGGAGTTACAAGCTTCAGCTGCTGAGATGGGAGAGACTGAGCATATAGCAACTCAAAGCTTCACAGGAGAGTGGCAATGAGAAAACCACTGTAAAGAAAATTCACATTAGTTCTCAACTAGAGCTCATCAAAAAGGCATGTTGGAGACTCCATGGTCAAGTGGAAGAAGATTCTTTGGTCTAATGAGACCAAAATTGAGCTTTTTGGTCATCAGACAAGATGTTATGTTTGGTGGAATCCAAACACTGCACATCAGCAAAAACATGTTTCTCAGCAGTCTACCCTGGAAGGCTTCTAAAGGTAGAGGGCAGAATAAATGCTGCAAAATACACCCAAATCCTGGGGGACAATCTTATTCAGTCTGCAGGAGAACTACAGCTTGGTAGAGGATTTATTTTCCAGCAAGACAATGATCCATAGTAAACTGCAAAAACTAAAGAGGAATGGTTTAAAAAGAACCAGGTAAATTGTTCACGAGTTATAGCCCAAACCTCAATCCTATAGCTTGTGGCTGAACTGATACCTACGCAACATGACAGAGCTTGAGCAGTTATGCAATGAAGAATGGAGCAAACTTGCAGTAGATGTGCAAGACTTTATAAAAATAAACATTTTTTCATTTACATTACTTTGTAAAAATCTGTTTTCCCTTTGACAATGAATTTTTGTTTCAAAATCCATTGACCATTGCTGACCGTGATTAATTTTAATTTCTTGTTAGCCATTGAGGGAGCTGTCTTTTTTGTCTTATTAGTCAACTCAGCCACTCAAATGTTTCAGCATTTATGGATAATAAATAAGTTAATCAATCTGGCTGGAAATTACATGTATTTCAGCTGAATTATTGATAAATCCTGTCAGAAAAAAATGTGAATTTTATCAAACACACTTTATGATGCTTTTAAAAGTATCAAACAAAAATTTATTAACAGTTTTTCTGCCTGCACACATATTTAAGATGAATTAAAATGAAACACTGGACCTAAAACATTTTTAGAAACAGGCATCTGATACACAAACAAGTATTTACAAACTTTAAGACACATTAATACATGTTTTCAAAGGCCATTTAATAACTGTTCTGTTTGTACATAAGGAACCCTCATCCGAGTGTCGTAAGTCTGAGGTCACTGAGGATGGAGATGACCCTCTTATTTCCTTAAAAGAAAAAAAAACAACAACAAAAAAAACAGTCTCTATACAAGCCTCCTGTGTTTGTGATGTTTACATGTTATTGAAACATGGGGCAGTTTTGGAGAGCATCGGTGGCAGAGCTGTACTGTAGGACGTTGTCATAGAAACGATTGAGCTCCTCTCTCATGTCCTTGGCCCCCCTCCCTCCATTGCCACGATACTTCATGGAGAGCAGTTTGGAGCACAGGTAGTGGAGCCACAGCACATTGGTATGGGGATGGTAGGTACTCCAGTCGTTTCTAAAGGCAAAGCAGAAAGGTTAGAATTAAGTATATGCTGACTCAGAGTAATGACAAAATACTGTAAATAAATAAAAAAGAAAGAAAGAAAAACGTTTTGTCTGAAATCACTCACTCATTCCCTTCTCACTATACAGTGAACTAGCTGTAGTTGACTATATAGTCCACTGACTCAGGAAAATATAAATGACATTTCAGACACTATTTGCTCACTCACCAGCTGCTGACAGTGAGTTAATTACTCTCTCACAACTAAATTGTTGTTCATGGATGGCAAGGGATTAACAGTTACAATTTTTCTCAAACACTGTTAAACGGCATGGATTTCAGTGATAACTAATATATCCAATTTATTTTCCACAATAATCAAATATAATAAATAAATGTATTGCACGTTATTTTTAATATGTAAATAAATACCAAATATATATTGAAATTACTAGGTCCAGTGAATGCATCACTCACAATGCACGGTTCAGCTGCCAACTTCTCTATTGCGCGTTTTTCTGCTCGGAGTTGTAGGACATGCTTGTCTGAGAGTTAAACAGTGAGCTAAGTGTTAACCTTTGGGGTGGTTGCATCCAACAGCATGTTATCAGTAATCATGTAATCAGCCATTTCTTCTGTTTGAGCCACAATGTATGATGGTATATATTGCTCGCACAGTGAACATCGCTCATGCACTACTTTTCGAAATGCATTGTGGGATACATTGAGTGGACTATGTAGGGTATGACCAGGCTCATTCAGACAGCGCTACAAAATGTCATATCCACTATATATAGTGGATATGGAGCGATTTTGGACACAGCCAAAGAGACAAATCAGAGAAGAACTCTAAGTGGTGTTATTTTTTTAATCCAACTTTTGGATTTCACAAAACATCAAACTATTATCACCGAAATTACTTAATCTAAGTTGTTCAAAAATCAAAAGTGAGTGACTTAGTGAGAAAAGTCAGAACAGGACTTGTGTTTTGTAGCTAAGCTGCTGTCTTTCTAGATGACATATTGAGTCAAATGAGCCAAATTTAAAGTGAGTTCTTGGCTCTTCTGTCTTACACCTTCCACCTCTAAAAATCATCTTATTTTCAGGTGCCTTGTTTAACTGTCCTCACAACACACAGTCACACTCCAGTAACAGCTGTTTCACTGCTTATATTTATAGATTTGGTAAGAGACCATAAATGCACTGACCCATTCTCCTTCCTCATCAGTCTGTAGATGTCAAACTGGTAATCTCCCTGACCCATGAAAAGCTCCTCATCATTGGAGATATCACAGGACACGGTCAGTTCATCTGTGGGGAACAAAACATGTGCTTTTAACTCTTCAGGACTTTAACAGGGATTAAGATTTTGTGCATGAAAAAAAAAACCCAAAACAAACCAATTTCTAGCCGTGAGAGTGAGTAGTCGATGATGCGGACCAACACCCCTTTGGTTTCCAGAGAATGGACTGTTCCATTTAGGAGGAAGCTTCCCGTCTTCTGCTTGGTTGTTTTCACCAGCACATTGCCCCAGTGGAGGTCCCTGAAGAACACAGCACAGGGGGATAAAGTTGCTGTTACCAGACACCAACAAAGCATCCATCACTCTGGCACCACTTACACACACCATCTGTGTGTCTGCTCACACTGAGCGCGGTGCATGTCACTCCTGCTGAGGTCAACTTCAACAAGCATCAAATTTTATGTGTGCAGCTTAACTGGACTCTATGTTGTAATGGGCAACAGATGTTTGAAACATTTCATTTGCCGTGTGTTAGCTACAAGCAGCTGGAAATTTCTATGACAAACAAGCTGTATGTTTCTTATTCCATAACAGTAAAAGTGACTAGTGACAACAGTTCATGTAAAAGTTTGAGCATATCAACCTCACTGATCCACGAACATCATGGAAACCCATGAAGCTGAATTGGTCAATGGGTTTGTTCCACGTGACAGTATGGTATAAAAGTGTGTGTGTGTGTATGTGTGTGTGTGTGTGTGTGTGTGTGTGTGTGTGTGTGTGTACATTTAGTCTACCTGTGCTCAAAGTGAAGCTCCTGCTCAGCAACAGCCAAGGCAGCAGTAACCTGGTGAAGGATGCTCTTCGCTGCCGCCAAAGATGCCAACTAGAGAACAGTAACAAAGGCTTGTACTGAAAACTGCATTTGTGGTATTACACCAGTGAAACAGAGCTATCTTAAGGAGAAAGAGAAGATACCTGATTTTTAAAGTGGATACTTTGCATTTTAAATTCCCTGCTGATTCCTGGTCACACTGACATTAACTGCAAACGACTAAATCACAGACACATGCAAGCACACTGTCTCCTCTGTGATGTTTGAGCACATTTTAAGTTGGTATGAAAATATTACGTTCTAAAGCAGCTCCTTTGACAAGTGAAGTGTTTTTGTAATAAAAAATTGTAATAATCAAAGCAAGACTTTAAAAAATGAAAGTAAACAGGAGAAGAGTGGAGGAACACTGCGCTCCAAATTCTAAATAATTATCGTCAAGTGTGTTGACACTGTAAGCATTTTCAGAGGAAAAAAATGTTTTTATCCCTCAATGGAAAAACTGAAGAAAGTTAAACATCACAACATATCGCAGCACAGCACTGAGTATGTGGGGCACTTACGGTCCCATTGCTGTTCTCAAGGTCGCTGCCTCCGAACTCAAACTCAAGGATGATAAACAGTTGATCCGTTTCAAAGAAATCTAAATTCACAAGAAAAGAAACGGGATGAAAAACACAAACAACAACTACAGTGTCTGTAAAAAGAATATTAATTAAAGAAAATGTATGCTTTGCTACAAAAGTGGGCTGAATGCGAATAGATTAAGAACCTGGTCTGTCATTCTCAGAGCATTTCTGCTGGTCGAAGGTGTCCCAGGCTCTCAGGAAGTCTGGAGGGTAGCAGCCTTGCACGCAGTGGAGGCTACGAGAGACAGAATCACATTAACATTCAGAACTACCAGCAGACACTCACAGACAATCAGAGCTGTGATGATACTTACCCGTTGAGCCCGATAAATCCATGAGTCTGGTTCTGTTGCTTGCCTTTCAGGCTGCTCAGCTCCCTGGCAGAAACAAACGCACACAATGCTGTTCACCCAGAAATCAACTCATAATCCCAATCGCTGAATCATAATCATACAAACGGGATGAAACCCTGCCGTGCAGTTTATTTCCAATTTACTGCTTACTTTGAGATGATAATCTCATGAAGAATCTCCCCAAATGTCTTCTGGTCTTCTCCATTCACCTTTTCACTGCCCTCTAGTGGAATTATCTGTCAGGACCAGAATTTGACACACTTAGTATTTAATTCCTTGGATGAAACACTCATCCTTGACAACAAACAGAAAAAAAATCTAAATCCAGATTTTTCAAGCTCCTCTCAAAGTTTCCACAGCCTTCTTGATATTACAGGGATTCAGTGTGTTTGATTGTTAGCTTTCAGGATACACAAGCATACTTTGAGTGCCACAGTGTCTCCTGCAGCGTTTTTGGTGGAGAAGACCTCGCCGAACGTCCCCTCTCCGATCTTTACACACTTCTTCATACGCTGAGGGAGGATACACTCTTCCCAGGGCAGAGGTCGTGACTGTCCACACTCAGCATACACCTTCTCTGCATCTGACAGATCTTCATCCTCGGGTACAATCTGAGACATGAAAAGAAAAATCAGAATCAAAGTTATGTTTATATGTTAATCTGGATCTTATTATGATCTTGACATAAGAAAGCTGGCAGCCTGTCTGCCCTTGTCTGTCTTAATAGCTGTAAATGTGTCGTACAAGAGAACTGCAGCTCTGCAGCTGTGACTGCAGGCGTTTGGAGAGTGGTGTCCGAAAGGGTGTAGCAAAGAGATCCTGGCTGACATCTGCCAGCTCTGGTCTTTGAGGAGTGTTTGACACAGAGAGGCGCAGGCTCCTTGGAGTGAGAAGCACTGAAGCAACGGGAGAAAAACAAATTTTAAAATCAAAAACGGGGGAAAAACTATTAGGGCATTGATGACAACATTTTACTCAAATAAGGAATTTTCAGTCATTAACAGCTGGGAACAAATTACAGCTTCATGGCTGTCTGTGTGTGTGAGAGTGTGTGAGTGTGTGAGTGTTTTACCCATGCCCTTGCGATGAACAGAGAGCGCCGCTTTGAGTCGGCTCCAGGTTTGTGTGTTGGGTGTCAAGTCAGCCAACAGAGATGAGAGGTTGAGGCGATTCGCTCTTGCAGGCGTGCAGAAATTCATATTGCCCAACAGATCCTACACACAGGGTAGAAGTCAAAAGGAGTTAGTGATGAACAAAGATTACCTCTGTGTCAGAAAGCATTATCAAGTTATGGCATTGCTTTTGCCTGACCGTCTGAACAGATGACATGTTTCAGCATGTGATGTGGTCTCACCCTTTTGTGTTTGTCTTGTGTTGAGATTAGCTCATTGATGCTGCAGTCCACTGTTTTGTTACTTCCCATCTGTGCGGTCCTGCTCCTGAACACGTGTGAGCTGTCCTTGTTCTTCCACCGGCTCACACTCAGGCCGCTGACACACGCCTTCCTGGTTGTCCCAGGCCGGTCGGCAGACGTGCTCCTCCTTTTCTTTTCCTTAGGAGCCTGAGATGCCTTTTTTCTTCTGTGTGCAAGACCTTTCTCTGTGTCTGAAACGGTCATGTCTTCAGAACTAGAGGAGCCGTTTCCCCTCACTTTCATTGCTGAAGTCTCTTCATTACTGTGATTAATGTCACTCTCAGACTGCTGCTCTGTCTTTGTCTGGTCATCACTGGCTGAGTCTGACGCATCTGCCTCTGATTTAAGTGTTGGGCCTTTAAGCTTCAGGATTTCCTTCAGCTGTGTTAAAGTTAATCTCTTCATCAGAACATTGACTTTATCTGTTAGACATTTCTCCTTTACGTCTCTTTCTGCATCATTTAACTGGGCTTCAGTGCTGCTGCTGTTAACTGACTGTGTGGCAGATGACATCATTGTCTCAGTGACATCCTCTGAGCTTGTGACACCTTCAGGGTTATTTTCAGAGGTGTTTGTGCCTGTTTTAGCAGATTTCTCATCAAAAGTCAAACCTGCATCTTTGAGCTGCATTAGTTGATGAACAATCACTGGTGACAGAGCACATTTCTGGAGCTCAACTGTGCATTTCTGGGTACGACATTTGTCTTTCACTGCTGCAGTCTCCTCCTCAGAAAGTGGGATGTGCACAGAGCTGTTTCGTAGTAACTGTGTGCCCATTATAATCTCCACACTGCTGTCTGTTTGGTGGTTTGATGTTGGCTCCTCTGTACTGCCTTCCTTTGAAGAGGAGTTTTCAACTGACTGCTTGCAGTCCGCTAATGATGAGTTGTTGGTGCTTTGGCTTTCAGTCAGTGAAGGTAAATGTTTAAAAGATTCAAAACTATTCACTGAATGTAAATAATCTGGGGTTTTATCAGACAAATGACAATGTGAAGTTTGAAGGCTGAGCTCTGAGGACGGATGTTGATTTATGTGGTGGACTGAGCTTGACTCTTCCAAACAGGACGAGTAGGTTGTTTGACTGCACAGCTGAGTCATAGTGAGTAAGTCCAATCTCTCCAGCTGCACTGTGCAGCGATCGGTCAAACACTGCTCCTTCAGAGCCTCTATCAGCCACTCTAATCCTGCTGCTGCTGACACAAAACAACTGCTATGTTCACTGTCATCGGTAGAGAGCAGATTCAGACTCGGTATAAATTCCCTGGAATTTTTCATATTTGTGTCTCCACTGCGGCTTTTGGATTCCTCTCTAGAGCCACTTCTCTCGGGCTCGATAAATAAACCACCAGAAAGTTCTGGTTCCCTGAGGCTTGAATGCAGCCCTACAGGAGGTTTCAAACATTGGGGGGCCGCGGGCGGTCCTGGAGAATACTGCTCCTTCTGGGATGCACTCATGACATCTATGCAGCTTACTGACATGGATGGAGAAGAGGAGCACTGGTCGATAATAGATGGGGGTTTAAGGCATGGGCGTTTGCTGAAGGGGCCAGCTGAGGGTGTAGAGCAGAAGATGGGTCTCCTGGAGGGTCCCAGACTGTGATCTGCTGACTCATTAAGGGAGATCTCTCGGAAGGGTATAGTGGTAATGCTGACAGCTCCTGCAGCGTTCATTGAGTTCTCTGCACTTGACACCAAAAATGTTGGGAGGGCCTTTCTCCTCTTCCTTCCCCTGAAAGACTGAGGAATCCTACATGAACCAAGGGCTCCAGAGGCAAAGTCATCCGAGGAGTTGAGTAAACTAGATGTTGCTAGAGGGACTTTGGCAGTAACCGCTCGTCTACGGCGAGTAACAAAGCGACTGGCAGAGGGAACACGAATACTGAGGAAAGGAGAACAGGAAGAAACATTAAGTTTACAGCAATGACTGAAGACTTGACATGGGTGTTAATACTGGAAACAGACCTGCATTATAAGACAGAACCATACAGAAAGAGTTAGGATTCAAATCAGTAAAAGGTGAAAAATACTCTGCAGAACTCTTTCTGACATCCAGAAACAAGAATTGCACCTTAGCAAAACAGGTAGATAAAATAGTTTTTAATCAAAACAACACAACAAACAACACCCTTTTCAACCAAGGAAGGGTCTATATTTCCTTCATATAGAGGCAAAAATTCAGCTTAAAGTTGGAGTATGTGCTTTTTTTTAAAGAATTTATACTGTTTCTCTGGGCCCCTGTAGTAACTTTTGCATGACAGTTAAAAAAAATCCCTATTTTTCTTCACACTAGTGTTTAGAAAACCATATTTGTCCTTTTTTTTAGCTGCTGTATCTTTAAGGCTCCCCCTTCCATCTGATTGGCCAGCCCTCTGGAGGCATGTCATGAACCAGTTAGGAGATCCTTATGCGATAACCTCATTATTTCAGCAAGTCTCATGAAGATCTCATGCTGGTTTGAAAACGGACTGTTTTGAGCAGTTCACAGACAGATTCTGGGACTTTCACAACATAAATATGTAGTGATTTGAAAATATGCTCAAGTTTCGAATGGACATCGAGCACCGTTACTTTACAACCATGTTTAAAATATGGGCAACCATAATGCCCCCTCTTTTTCTACTTATACCACATAGTAACACAAAGCATAGCACTGCAGAAATCAACAGACTTGACAGATGAACTCTTACTTCGAGTCTCTCTTCATCTGAGGCGAATTTGTGTGAGATTTTGCAGTGGATTCTTCACTCTCATTGGACAGTAAGGCTTGCTGTCTCACTTGCCTTATTGTGACTCGGCTTTTCCTATTGACACAAACACAAAGATTATTCAGGGAGACACAGAATGCAAAGATGATTTTGACACAATGAGGAAGGAAAGCTGTATAAAAGTGGCACCACCAGTTTGTCCTCCAGCAAAGCAGAAGGCTGTAATCAATAGATGGGGAGAATTTTCATTTGCACCCGTTTTCCTACTGCACATGCTTTTTCAGTGGGTACGCACCAGGCTGCATGCAAACAGATGTGATAGAAAACTAAAGGTAATTATGTTCATTTATATGATTCAATTTCTGCTCACTTAAAGAAAGTGAAACGAAGACCTGAAAAACATTAATACTTTGCTTTTTTCTTCTATAATGAAGATTAATATGATCCAGATAAGGAATTGAAACAAAAATAAAATTGTAACAACAGCTGAATGAAAGAAACAAAATCCACTGTCAAAAGTTGTCATTGGTCTTTGTTATTCAGCTATTTTAAATGTTCACTTGGAGATGGTTTCTGGAATAAAAAGTGAAAAAGAACATGAGAAAGTATGAAAACAGGTGACCCTTTGTCTTTTCACAGTGTGCTCTACTCATAATGTTTGCACAGACCTGCTTGCCTCGCTCTGTTGAGCTGGCTTTGGAGCAAGAGAAGAGAGCCTGTGGCTGTTCTCCTCATCAGTGCTGGTCTCTGTCAGACATGACATGCCTTTTTTTTTGGCCCGACGGACTGCTTTCCCTCTGGCAACGCTTGTCTTCTTTGCTCTTAAAACAAAAACAAGATTTGTAACAACTGATGGGCAAGGAAAACAAATGAGCAGTTTGTAAAAGGGAAATACAATTTTAAACATTTACTGTTGCTAACAACCTCTAATTTGGTATTGACTGTTTGAAATAAAGCCTTTACTATAACTTAGATCATAATGTTTTTCACTTGCAGCTTTCATGCAATGAATCTCAGATTTGACCATGGATAACTACTTTTTACAAACTTTGATTGATAAAACATTTAATCCCTCAAAACTGTCTGCTGCATGTTTTTCACTAACCTGGTTGTCTTCTTGTTGTTTTCAAGCAGATGATCAGGATGAGATGGGATATTCTCCTCATCATCGCTGGTCAGACACAGTGTGGCCTGCTTTTTAGCTGGGCGTATCGCTCTTTGACTGGCATCACGAACCATCCTCCCTCTGGGGCATAAAAACGAACACATTGGGAGAAGCAAGGATGTGAAATCAAATGAAGGAAAGGTAATCAAGAATGGCTGGGATGGGCAACTTTTTAGTTTAGGGTGAACTATCAGCATGTTAATAAGTCAACAGAGATTACAGATCACAACATGTACCATCAAATAACATCACTGAATGTACATAATCAATCATACCAGAGAGGAGAGGAGTAAACATGTTTGTTGCTTCATAGCTTATAAACATTCATTGTCGTCATTAAAATATAAAACGATGACCATGACAAACAAACTTATAGCTACCAAATTGTAATCTTTACAATGCTCTGTAATAACTCGTCTAGTGTCTTTTGAAATAACTTACACAAACACAACACGTGAAACAAATATTTAATCACAGAAGGAGATAACCATGCTGATTGCGTGTCGATGCAGACTTACCGTAACCTCGGAGCTTTTGCGGGTTCAAACATTGAGACGTCTCCGTCCGTTGAAAATGTGCTGTCGAAGGCCCGCTTACGGTTTTCTGGTGAAATCCAGGCAGACAGTTTTCGAGTCTGCTTACCGTATGTCTTCAGAAACACCGATTTTTGTGGCTTCATTTTCAAAATTGCCGATATAACCGTATTTACAGATAAACTTCAACCGAAGGTCGATTCAGTTTCTGATGTTTTCAAGTGACCAGAAATAAACGTTCACACCCGTCATTCAGGATTAGCAAGATAGCTAGAACCTTCAATAACTTTTAACAGTACTTAAAACTGATCTCTAGCGTTTGATGAAAGCAGTGGCTTTACTGTACGTCGAATATTTAAATCATATTAAATGACTTCAGATAGTCTTTAACTTTTTTTTTGTTTCTAGCGCAGCCCTGACCTGAATCTGCTTCACCCGCTCCTTGTTCAAATTGCCAGGACACCGTTTATTGGTCAACCACCAGTGATTAAAAATAAGCACAGCACCACCTGGCGGAATGGAGTAAATACAGTTCGGAGATAGAGGACCAAAAGGAAGAGAGACTAGACTTTGTTGGTCTTTGAATACAGGATTATCATTTTATTAAAATAGTAAGAGCAGAGAATGGATTAAATTTTTTCCCAAAATTACCCCAACTCGTCCACGGAATAATTGTATATTCATCTATTAAGTTAAGTTGTGACAAATCATTTTTCCCCCCGCTCGTTGCTCTGTATGATACAAGGAGCAAGTTGTTTCTTTCCACGTTACAACCCTCATGACGTTAATTTAAATTCTTTACACTTATGACGATCAACAGCCTTTATATTTTTTTTTCTCCGTGTAGTTGTTCATAAAAAGACTTTTTAACATTTAGCCTACATGTCATCATCAATACTGTCCAGTAAACAGAACCAAGATGTGCAAATAGGTTTGGACATGAGCATAGTGCATCCATTTAAAAACCACCTACTTATTTTCTATAAAGATATCCGTTTTACTAAATGCTGAGTTTTTGCCATGTCATGTAAAAAAGTTTTTAATTCTGTATTTTCATTTAGTCGTTGTCTTTTTTGTTTGTTAAATTATATATTAAAATCTTACATCAATTTCTTTTATCTTTATAAGTTGTTATTTTAGCTTTTTAAGTACAATGTGTTTTGTAACTTTTCTTGTAAACCTTTACTAATTTCAATAGTTATTAAAATACTACAGATTATCCAACTAAAGTTAATTAAAATGCACCCACATTTAAATGAATCCATTTGTGTGTAACTGGATAAATACTGCTTCATATTCATATGTCACCGTTCAGGTGGAACTTACAATATAGTAAAATAGATCTAACCAGCAGGTGTCAGCATTCACCAGATTGTGTGGCCCAGTTATCGGTCTTCCAGATATTGTACAAAAACATGATTCCTGCAAGAATAGCGATTTATGTTTTTATGCACGTTTTGGTTTCTTGTGTCTTCATAATGCTCATCTTGCAGACAGACAGGCAAACCATTTAAATTGAAACGACAATTTACTGAAGAATATTCCTTTGTGGATCGCAAATTTAGAATATTATCTATTTTGAACCTTTCTATTAAATATTCGTCCTTACACTGTTTCCAAATATTTTTAATACAGAAAAGTGATAATTCGTTAGTGGTGTCTTGTCCTTGTGCATAAGCTGAAATGAGATTTGCACAAAGGTTATGTAAATATTTCTCTTACAAGAAACTTTACACTGCCTTTAATAAATGCTTCATTATAAGCATATCTATCTTAAAGGTATAAATATTGCATGTTTAGTCCCATCGTGCAAAAAACTAGTTGCCCCCCTGAGGCTTGAATGCGACTGAAAATGATCAATAAAGGTTATAATATCTATTAAAAACTGATCAGCATTATTTGTTGTCTGATTTTCTCTTTTGAAGTCACAAGATGTGTATACTTGAAACAGAGACAATAGCATAAATATGGTATGATGTTTGAACAAAATGCACATGTTTTAAGGTTTGGTAAAAATGTAATCCTGCTGCTTAATTTTTTTTTCCATTAAAACCAGAAATCCTGATAACATTTACTTCTATACAAAACTATAAAACACAACAATTTCTTCTGTATACTAACCTAATTTTTTTTTTTTTTTTTTTTTTTTTTTTTTTTTTTACAGTTTAATACACTGCACTTTACCATCACTCAAAGAACTTTTTTTCTCAACTCATCTGTACTCCATGGTGAAGGCACATAAACTGGTAATTAATTTTGGCCCAAAGTATTGTCTTATTATTATTATTGCCAGTCTTTAGAATTAATATAATCATTTCACCTTAGTGGGACATTCGATCAATAAAATGTACATAATCTGTTCTGGAGAAGTGACATTGAAAAGTTCCCAATTCAGGACAAAGTATGACTTTTTTAGGATTAAGACCACCATAAGTCATACTAAATCCCTCAGACCTATAAAGAGTGCCACTGATCAGTATGCAGTAAAGAGGGTGTTGAAAAATAAAACAAAACAATAATATAATAAATAAATAATAAAAATAAATCACAGAGGATCGTTTGCTTCCGGAGCAGCGTCCCCCGGTTCCCCCTGTTGGAGAACAGCAGCATCTGAGAGGGAGGAGAAAAGGAAAACGGCGACAGAAAACGTAGGGGAGGAGAGAAAAGACAGGAGGACGTGAACACACAGAAGCGAGGAGGTGAGTGATGTGGTATGCAGAGAATTATAGCTTGAATACAGAGAGTTACGTCCGTTGCGGGACCGCTGCAGTCCTCCTCGGCAGTGAATAGAGTGGAAACGTAAGTAACTTTCCATATTCTTCTGGGCGTCGCATTGCCTTGGCATCCGAGGGCCCCGCTGTGTTGCAAACAAATCGGGAAGGTGGGGGAGAGCAGACTGGGAGGCTGCGGCGGCAGATGGGGACATTTACAGGACCCAGCATGTGCTCCTCTGACTTGATTATTGTCAAAGATTTTGTTTTTCCCGAGTGGACCGTCCAATGACTCCTCATTTAGAGTGCAGGGAGAGTAACCGACGACACGAGACAGTTCATGGAACGTTCTCGCGAGCTGCCAGCCGTTGACCACTACCGCAGCTAACTACTACAACTCAACTGCTAACTGCTCGGTGAGGAAACGTCTGAATGTGGATACCAAAGGGCTTTATAATGTAGAAGCAGCTCTCAAAACTCTGGCAATAGCACTTTCTCTTCAACTTAATGTAGTTGCATGCATCTTCACTATCTGTGGTTGGTGAACTGACCTGCAGTCAATCAATTAGAAGTCAACCAACCACCCGATGATTGATAACATGCCCACCCCTCTATAGTAACCAAGTCATCTTCTACATCACTGTAGTTTACCTTCATAGCTACTGCTAAAATAAATAATTAATGAAGTCAAGCAAATGCGGACCAGAGAGGTAGGCTGTGTTCTTTATGCTCCCTCGATTTTGTATAGTGAACTCACAGCCTATTGGGATGTAACTTTTAACCCTCCTTCCACCACCACAGTAGTCACGTAAGCTGTTAGGGGTTTAATGTAGTCATTAAACCTTTTCTACAGACCAAGAGATAAAAAAAGACATGTTCCTTGACTTATGATTCCAAAATCAGACAAAAATAAAAGGCTCCAAACTTTACCATTCTAAGAAGCTAAACTTAGCACATCTGCTTATTTAATTACTTCAATAACTATTCTATGACTTACATTATTCTTTTGTTATTTTTGGTCAGGAGATGAAGTGTTTCACAATCCAAAGCCTGACAGGTCAGTTTATCTGACTGTCTTGCTCCCACTCATAGATGCTCCAGACTCCAGGCTGTATTCTCTGTCTCATCCCATGCAGGTTTCTTCGCTGCAGGGAAACAATTTAAGTGATAAAGAGGGTCTTTGTGAGACAAACAAGCATAAAGGAGGGTATTCTTCTTACGTGGTCACATTACGTGGAATAGTCTGAGGCTGTGGGCCAGGCTCGCCCCTGGGGGGGTGATGGCTGAGGCTTGTACTGGTGCATGGTGCTGGCTGGACACGGCTGGCTAATCGTTTCCAGCCTTACTCTGGTAATTTCTGCCAGGCCCTTGAGATAAAAAGCCTGTTTGTTTTATAAAAGACATGGAGCCATTTAATGGCTTGTTTATGTCCTGTGATTTAAGAAATCCTGAGAATGATGTCAAAAAACATTCCAGTTTGAAATTCAGTAAGGTACGGAGGACAAAGATATGGGTTAGATTTGCTTTGTTTGTATGTATGTTAAGACTTAAAAGAGGTGTTATTGTGACTTTCCTTTCGAAGCATTCTCTTCAGTAGAGTGCAGATTAGCTTTCTCGAGGGCTGGGTCTGTTGTTGTTTGGCAGGGGTGTGCAAAAGTTGAGATGTGTGTGTGTGTGTGTGTGTGTGTGTGTGTGTGTGTGTGTGTGTGTGTGTGTGTGTGTGTGTGTGTGTGTGTTTGTGTGTGTGTGTGTGTGATGTGTTTTTCTGTTTTCTGACAGAAAAGAAGAGCTGAAGTTGTTGACAAAATCACAAGTTACCAGCGTATCTGTGCTTTTTTATGGACTTCACCACTGTGGCTCATCTTCTCCCTTCTCTTGCATTTGTTTTGCATCAAATTTGCACTTTTGCCTGTGTGCTCCTCAATGTACATTTACATTTTGTGTCAAAAGACTGTAGCTACTAGTTTCAGTGCTATAGTGACAAAAGCTATTATTGTGCTGTCAATCTGAAAAGTCTTTTATTGTGTGCTCATTCATGGTCAACAGCCAGTACTATTTTAGACTGCGATTGTGGGGACTTTATGAGGTTTAAACTGTGGGAATGGTTTGTTACAGCTGTTAGTGCAATTCCCACATGAATGTGTCACTAAGTGTACCACCAGAATGTAAATGGTGCACTGTCATCCTGCATCTCTCTATCCCTCCAGCCTCCCTGCCCTGCTGCCTTCCTCTTCATCTAAACCTGGCCCTTGTCCGCAGTGTGTGCGATGTGAAGTTACATGATGTCACTGCTAATTGCGGAGGGCCTTTGGGCTGTTAAGATGTTTTATATTCTGCCCCTCTCCCTTTTTCTGTGCTCTTTTTTTTCACTTCATTACTCTCCCCGTCTTTCCATGTACTCTCACTCTTTTCCCTCTTTGGCTTTTCTATACACCACAGGATGCTATGTGTGGAAAAAGTGACTCGGGTATTTAAGGACCCAGTAAGTTTTGGGCCAAAGACTGCAGACTGTTCTTGCGTGCTTGTGTTTGTTTAGCCGTGGTGTTATGAAAGTGTCTCAGTTTCAAGATGGCCCCTCTTCTGCTGCGCAAGCTTATATCAGAGGCACAATAAAAGAAACACATGTGTTAAAGCATGATGCACACACTGAGTACTCATGTAGATAATCATAATAGATACTTTTTAAGGGAGCTGTCACCTCCTGAAGTTGTAAGCATACTGCTAAACCAGAAATACCCGACAGCACCTCAGCAGCTGATGATGGAGCTCTGCAGACTGGATGTATTTATCCTACCCAGACTATAAATGTGTACGTGTGTGTGCTTGGTGCTGGGACTTTCTTGCCCTGCAGCCCCAACCTGTTAGTCTGCGTGTGGTCGAGGTCATGAACAACAGCTGATGGGAAAGGGTGGTAAGAGTGTGTATGTGTGTACGTGTGTATCAGCAATCAGATAAAGAACGCTGAGATCTGTTTTCACCATCCTGCTTCCCCTGTGAAACAATACCACTGGTCCGCCCTTGACCAAACAAGTGTGCATGTGTGTGTGTGTGTGTTTGAGTGTGTAGAGTCAGATCAGATTGGGCAGATGAATGATGAATTAAGACTGCAGTGTGTTTGTGTGTAAATTTGTGGTCATTTCTATGGCTGAATGTTATGTTTGTGTGTGTTGTCAATCTTTTCCTCTATCTTATTCAATTCACTTTCAGCCCCCTATCGATGCCTCTCAATAGGGTTATTGTGCCCACTGTCAGGCAGGCTGCAGTGTGTGTGTGTGTGTGTATCTGTGCATTGTTGTTGCAGGGAGCAGACAGCCGTGAGGTGTGTTTGAACAGAGAAGGAGCACAGAGGCCCCGTTCATCCTGCAGGGTGTGAAACTGAATGATTGGGCCTCTTTTCTCTGTTTCTATCTGTCACTCTGTCTATCTGACTCTCTGTTTTCACCCACGTTTGTCCCTTTTTGCTCAGTTTTGCTTGGCATCTTGGCTTTCCTTTTTTTTCTTTCTGTCTGTGTGTGTGTGTGTGTAACATGTCAGGTCCTGGCAGCCCTCTCTGATCAGCTGCCGTCTTCCTGTCAGGTCTGCCTTGTGTTTTTTGCATCTTCAGTATGCACATTATTCTGCCTACAAATTACCTGTGGAAGCCAGGCGAGGACCGACAAGTTTTCCACTCTAAAAGGGAACAACACACATACATACACACATCCTTCATGCTCACGCACTTCCTGCTCTCTCTCTCTCTCTCTCTCACACACACACACACACACACTTTCCCACTCTTTTGTTTATATGTTTCTGTTTCTGATGTTGTCTTTTCCACATCGCTGCACCTTCACATGCAGACCCCCATCACTCCCATTCCAGCTGCATAAGGGCTTTCTGAGTCCCCCCCCCCCTCTCTCTCTCTAGCACTGATTTTCAAACTCTAAAAGCCAGCATGCGATGAAAGAAGCTATAAAATCCAGAGCCCCAGGTGCCTCTGTAAACCAGCCTGCAACAGAGAGTACAAGGATTTCTGCTGTGATGTCTCAAAACAAGCATCAACTCAGAAGCTGTTTACATGACAATGTTTCACCTGAAAATGAAAAAAAAAAGCATTTAAAAATATCTTAATTTACACAGAAACGCAGAGGGGCTGAAAACGCTGTAATGTGCATGCCAGGCCTGTATTTCCCTGTAGAAACACATCCCATGTGGCCACTGCCCATTTCTCCACAGACTGAAAGAAGTCTAGCCATAACAAATAAACAAAACAGAGGAGGAAGAAAGAAGAGACTGACACAATGGACGCTTAACATGCAAGACTTGAGCTTTGTCTGGTCAGACAATGTTTTGCCATTGTGACTGTTGTTGTCCAGGTTGGAAATTTAAGTTGCCACTCTGAAAGTATAATTCGCAAAGCGGAGAATGACGTCAGCATTTCCACTGAAAACTCATGAAGCCAATCGTTGGACGGGGCCATATTTGATATGATGTTGGCTTTGAGCTTCCTTTCTAACAGCTATAGAGCGCCTGTCAGTCACATGAGCTGAGCTGAGTCTCTGATTAGACAAAGTCATAATTCTTATATCCTCTAAACCGCTGAATTAGAAAAATAACCCCCCCCCCTGTGCAGTGTGTGCTGATAGCAAAATTAGCTTTTGGACCTAAGCCGTTTTTTGAACCAGGGTGCAAATAGTCTTTTAAAAGTCTTTTTTTTTTTTTTTTCGCTTGTTGTATATGTGACTTACGGTCTTTCTGAAGCCAGCCTCTAGCGGATTCTCGATGAACAGCAACTTTTAGCACCTCTGCCTGGGCTTAATTTGTCTTAACTGGGTGTTGCCTCTTGGTTTCACCCTAAAACTGTTGTTGTGTAAACAGCCCCTTAGACTTGGTAGTCTATACTTCACCCTGATCTTTCATCCTGGCTGTATCCAGCAGGAACACGTAATGTACAGTAGATGGTCACATAACTGGCCCTTCTAATGCGTGAACATTTTGCAGTAGTAAGAGGACTGATTGAAAGGTATGCCAAGTAAAGTGTTTGCAGCAGGCTGACAATCAGATCGGTTAGTTAAAAGCAAACTGACACCCTGTTTTTTGACACCAATCTTGAGTCAGCCTTTTGTTAATAGTCAATCAAAAGACTGTTTTAAAAAACACAACAGGTTATAGCACTTTAAAAAAAAAACCTTAAATGCAAAATTACAAATCATCAGATTGCATGGCTTGGGGGGCTGTGAGCTAAGCTGCTGCTAACCTCTGTTACAGTGTTATTTTAACACTGTGCATCTGCTTTAGAACAGTTCATTAGTAATTAATGACACATTTTCACATGTTGTAAATCTAACGGAAATGGATATTTTCCAAGTTTTTAAAACTCTTAGCAGCATGGGAGTAGACAAACATGCTTGGTTTAAGCAAATGTATGATTGTTATTCATGCATCCATCTAAAACAATGACAAACTCTGTTCAGAAAATCCTCCTGTAGTGATCTGTATTGGTCACAAATCTATTTCCTTAAAACATGTAAAAGCCATTCAATCATTTTGGATTTGATTGTGGAGCCAGGCTTCTCAAACTGTTTCAAATTTCTGTGTTCAGGATTTAATGGGCAGGTCAGAAATCATTGCCCCATTACGTCACAGAGCCATTGTTAGCATAACCCCGCCCCTTCTGCCGCTGGCAGTGGTCAGCCATAATGTTGCAAGGCAACCAGAAACCGATAACCGCTGGCGAAAGTAGTTATCTGTCATAGCAATACCCATAGGCTGGAGTAGATTGATAGCCTAACTGTATTTGGCTAGACTATAAAGTTATGAGTAAGTAACACATGTTGCTAAATTGCATAAATGGGAGAACTAAATGACCATTCTGATGGAGACTGTGAGAAACGAGGCCGAGCACCATCAGTGTCTGACTGAGAGTCAGTTTCTGGCTCTGATGGCTCAAACAGGTAGGGCTGGGTCCGTCCCATGACGCTGCTAGTGCTTGCTTCCATTGTTACTGTAAGTAACGTCCTTGTTGAGTACACAGAAGCAGCTCTCCATCTAGCTGACATGCCCCCAGCGTTTCACTGCAGAGAGAAGTGCTTATTTTTCCATGATTTTGAGACCTAATTTTATATACTTAGGAATTTTTTTAATCTTTCAAATTTCGCTCAGTGGTCAATGACACGTTTCTGTGGTGACAAACTCATAACGCAAATTTATTGCTGCTTTACACAGACTTAAACTTTGACAGCTCTACACAGTTTAGAAGCTTCACTGTTTTACGTTTACTTGTGTTAGCATGAGCTTTCCTTCTATTGATGTCACTTTTTTCTCCTTTACAGTCCCTGAGTCTGTTAAAACCATTCAGCTCATTCCTGTGCGATGACAGGCAGGATGACAGGTGATAGGAATGTTGAATCATGGTTGCAGTCATTGTGGTGATCCTCGCTCTAACCAGAAAAGTTCCCTGTGCTTACATCACATCCTGTGCTGGTGGGAGTAATAATAAGTTACCAGTCTGGTAAGGCGCTGATGGAGTGCCAGTCTTTTTAATGTGATTCATAAAACTGCAGTAAGAGTTTGATTAGGCTTTTGTGTAATTTAATAGTCTTACTTTGATAAACTGCGCTGTGATGGAATGTGCCTCTTGGCTTTTTTGTGCTCTGCTTGGCTAACAGAGTGGAGAGGCAGTCTTAGCCCTTTGTGTGTGTTTGTTTCTATCTGCGGTGGTGCAGTGCTGGTTCACCAGATGTGGTCAACTTGCTATATCATCCTCATTCAAAACCAAGAAGTATTCACTGCTCATTTTTTGGCAAATACAGAGATTTTTAGTTCGAAGGGAGGCAGAAAGGGAGTACAAAAGCAGGGATTGTGAGTTAGGGAGAAAAGGACAAGAGCAAGTGAGACAGGGGATGATTTAAAGTGTTGGAGAGAGCAATCATTGCAGTGGTGTCTGTGGTTCCTTTGGCAAAGATGGGACATTCCTTTTCTGATGAGTCACTCTCTCTGATTCCTTTTCTTTCCTTACATCCCTCATCCTTAAGCTGATACCCCCCCCCTCCCTTCTTGTTTTCAGGCTGTCTGCTCTTCTTACTGTCTTCCTCTCTTTGACGTCGCCGCTTGCAGCATCTAAGTCAGACCTCGGAGTTCATCAGATCACACCGGGCTGTGATAGCAATACAATCTCGTGACATTATCATGGAACAGCTTGTCACAGGCTTTCCAATGAAATCAGAGATAACAAGGCCATGATGAACTCGCTCATACACACACACACACACACACACACACACACAGAGTCGGAGTAAGAGCTGTGTCGTTTGTGTCTAGACTTCCCTGTCCTCTCAGATGTCCTGTCACAGCTCAGCTATATATAGGAAGCACACAGTCTCTCTCCCCCTCTCTCTCTCTCTCTCTACTGCTTCTACCTCCTGGCTTGGGTCTGACAGGCCTTTTGTGCATGTGCTTGTCTTTCTGCACATCTGTGTGTTTTCCCCTGAACAAGGAAAATAGTTAATCTACATGGGCCACTCTCACCACTGCAGAGAAATCAAAGTTGATAAAATCTTTAAGAAGCAAAAATACTTGCAGATTCACCATGAGTCATGTTTGGTGAGCTGTGTCACCTGATAAAAGAAGAATGAAAATAAATCTTGTTTTTTTCCATCTCTTGAGGCTGATCACACTCAATTACAGCAGGTAGAAGATTATGTGTCCTCTGATTAATAGGAATGGATGCTAGAGATGTGTGTGCTGTGGGAAAACATTCTGCATTTTACACACTTAATAGCTTTTTTTCAGCATGCCTTTTATTTCAGTGCTACTTAAACCCAGTGCACCAGAAAGTGCAAAAGCACACCGACTATTCAAATTTAAGATGTACATTTTTTTTAGAGATGAATCTTTCAGGAAAAACGTAAGACTCATAAAAACTGTTAAAGCAGTTCAGTTTAGTCAGCTTAAGCTGGTTAGCCTTTTCACAAAGTTTGCTGCGCACGTCTGTGAGTCAACTGAGGCCTTAAACATCTATAAATTCTGTATTTCTCGCTTTTATACAAAGGAGGAGTTTAAGTTCTTGACAAATAAAAACACAGACGTGGCTCTACTTGTTGTTCTCTGTCTGTGCTCTTGGCTCTGTTTGTTGCCTTCAACATCCTGTCCAGGAAAGAGCTGCGGTCTCATTACAGCACGGTCGCACTGGCTGCTCTGCTGGCTCATGTGAGTTCCACACAGGGAGCAGGCTTTAAGGGTTGGACTTCCCTCCTCTCTGTATGTTTTGCTTGGTGTCAGTGTGTTCCCAGTGTTGTGTCGTCCCCCCCTCCAAACTCCACCCTCACCCACAGGAAAGAGGGGCTGGGTGAAGCTGAAAGGAAGGAGGGGGGTGCTTTGGGAATTAGGGGGGAGGGGTTGTTGCATATTCGCTCCCAAGTTTCCCAAATCCAGGAAGTTGTCTTTGAGCTTCTGTAACTGAAATGTAGCAGTGTCATAGGTTTTCATAGCCTCAGTGTGTGTGTGCGGGGTCAGACCTCTGAGTCTACAAAACCTCTGAACCCCTCAGCAGTACTTTGTCTGTGTTAGCTGGTGTTAAATGAACAGAAGAAGTCATTTGTTTAGTTTGTTATTGCAGTGAAGCGGCAACTTCATGCTCATTCTTTGCCCTATTTCATGCTTTTTCAAGTATTTCTACTGAGGCCACTTTGCTCGTCTGTCGGTTCCTGTCAGACATTTGTTTGCTCAGGGTCAGTGAATGCAGCGTGTACACACATGTCACGTAGCTTTAACCTAAATTCCAAAGGTATGTGAATGTGTGTTGCTGTCTGCTCCTTTTGTTGACCAATTAAAGGTTATTTGCCCCCAGTCGCCCTGACCCACCCACCTAAAATAGAGACATGCCTCAGATTCTTTGGCACACCCTGAAAATTCCTCAGTTTTCTTTTCTTTTGTGGTCATTTTGGCCTCACACTCAGCCGCCCATGGAAGCCACGCCAGCAAAAAAAGATACCTTCTACCATATGTAAAAGTACATTGAGATGTACACACACACAGACACACATACACACACACACACACACACACAGCTGGTAAGTGTCAGAGCAAGCTTTAAACTATACAACTGGAATTATAGAGGAGCTATTTCTGACTGTCCTTGGCACTTGCTGTACACCGCTGCTGCAAGGACGATGCATAGCCATGAGAACGCGCCTCTCTGCCTTTGTGGGTGTGAGTGTGTGTGCGTGTGTGTGCATGTGAGTGTGTTTGTTTGTTAGTTCCCAAGACTGTTTGTTTAGGCTGCAGTCCCAGTCATGGTGTTACTCCGTCTCAGTTGTTTCCCGTTATTGACAATACAAGGATGCGCGCACACCCACGCACACACGCACACACACCCACACACACTCACACACACAAAATGCTGTTGTCATCCGCTATAACTCCTGAACTAGATCCTGTGGATGGCGGCTGTTTCCCTTCTGCTTCTAACTATGGACACACACATGGAATCTCACCCTCAACTTGTAGGACACCAGGGAAGTCCATCTATTAGCTTTGTGAAGGATTAACTTTTGTGTATTTTATTAAAGCCTATATTTCCTTTTATCCTACATATATTTACAACTGGCTGAAAACCATTTAGCACTGGATTTACGTCTTAAAGAATAATCTTGATGTAAATCCTTTTATTTGAACCTCAAATTCCAAAAAAAGGTTGACGATCAGAAAGTGTAGGACCCATTAAGAAAAACCTGTTTTTAATGGTTGAAAATGGCTTTTATCTCCTTTTAAAGTTTTTTTTGTCATTAGAACAGACGTATAATTGAAATTGCTGCATAGCCACTTCTCTTATTTGTGTGATGCATACCAGCTAATAAACATGCAGTCAGGGGACCCGAGTGAACAAAGACGCACATAAAACAATGAGAAGCCTGCAATGCAGGCTGGTCCTGAGCACTTAGAGCTTTGTACACATTCCAAATGCAGACAGATCAGTTGTGATGATTTTAAAGGAAGAAGGTGGCTCAGCTTAACATGCTAGCTTAATATAACTTTTTTTTTTGTTTTGTTCAGCAGTCTGGAGGGAGAATTCTGAAAGAAGAAAGCCGTCACCTCCCAGTTGTTTGGATTATATAATAGTGTGTTCTGATGAAATGATCAGCTATAACATAGCGTTGTCCAGATTCAAGGATATACGACTTTGATTAGAACTAAGGCTAACTTCCCAGCCTTGTAGTCAAAGCAGTTGGCAGCTGCGTCTAGCCTTCTCTGCATCCAATGAAAACAAAGCCAGGAAAGATCTGGGAAGATTGCCCTGCATTGTACAGCTGGCTTACACATTCACATCCTGAGCCAAAGAGTTAGAAAAATACCCAGTTGCATTTTCTACTCCTCACGCCTAACTATGTTGACAGGAATCCATCCATTTTCTTTTCTAGGGCCTGGCCTCTTACTGTTCAGCTTTCTTGTCACTCTGTTTTGGTAACAGATGGGCTTTCTCATGAGTGGATGGGGAGACTGAGAAGAGGGGCAGTGGGAGAGGGGGTGGTGGCTGTAAATCAGGGTTGTGAAGAGAAACGGGTGGTTTTATGAGAGTTTACAGACCTTCTTTACTTTTCATGACAGCGATTCTATTTTAACCAAAGGAACACGGGAGAGAGGGAAGAGTTGGAGGTGAAAGATGAATTATGTTTAGAGAGAAGGAGCGGAAGAGGAAATGGGCAAGAAAATAGGAAAGATGTAAAAGTCAAGTGGGATTAGCGGAGGAACTGGAAAGGCAAGAAGAACCTTGAGATGGAAGGGTAGAAAGGGAGAAGCAAGGCCTATCAAACTGTTGGCAGGCATCCACTTGGCATATGACTTTAAAAGCAATCTGTGTCTGCAGCACGCAGTCCTGATTCTGGTGAATCCTGGTGGTTACACTTTGCACACGTAGAAGAGAGAGAGAGAGAGAGAGAGAGAGAGAGGTGGAGCATTCGCAGCTGCTCCCTTCATTCTTACTGGAGCCAGACCTCCCAACACACTGATAACACACACACACACACACACACACACACACAGTGGCACACATTCAGTGGGTTGGCCAGAGGGTCAGAAGTCAAAGGTCACTGTCATGCTGTGACACATCCTAGATCATATTACCATCCTGCTCTGTGTGTTTGTGTTTGTGTGTGTGTGTGTGTGTGTGTGTGTGTGTGTACATGTAGCTTTAAGTGTGCCTTCGCAGAGTCGGACTGCCAGTCTGTCTGTGTATTTGTTTTCGTGCATGTATTTATCTATTTACAAGTGACTCCATGTGGATGCTTCCCTTTCATATTTACTATTTGTGTGTTTGTGAATGAGTGTTTGTGTGTTGTCAGTACAGCCCAGTCCGCAGAGGAGCCCTGTAATTATGCCTAGTAGACCCCTTTTCCACAGCAGAGGACTGCGGGGAGCCCTTAATGGCTGCTGAGGCTGAAAACAGGCCCTCGGATCACTGTCATTCCATCCAGTTTGAAGCTGTATCCAGTTATATTGATTTAAAGTTACAGTTTCACTGCTGAGCTATAGCTCAACCCAGTTTGCATTATGATTTACACATGTGTCTGCAGCTTCAGAGCGGTCTGTTGTCAGTTTGGACGGTGACATCGAGGGTTGTTTTGGCTCCACTCCAGCTCACTGGGCTTCCAATGAAACAGTCACTGTAGCTAAGGTGGTGACTTAAAATATACACATCATATCCAAGTGAGTTCGGGAGCAGCGCTGTATGTTTTTGTCACCACAGAGGCTGCTGTACGGAGTTTGATGAACTCAGTGCTGGTTGAGGTTGAAGATCTGGATTTTTGTCAGGAAAAAAACTGTTTTCCAGATCTCTGTAGCGTGTTCCTGTTTTAGGCTGTTTTAGGCTTATGTCAGTTTGGGTATTGTGGGTGACAACAGCACTGGATCACAACAAAGAAGAGGAGTTCATGGGACATGAGAGCTGAAATGTCTGATTCTGCTGCATTTATTTAGTCCATTTGCAGTCTCACAGTTTGAAAGAGATGAATGTAAAACGTACACATAGATAGATAAAGAGAGAGAGAAAGAAAGAGAGTTCTCTTTTTAACATTTGACAGCGATCACTTTTCTACCAATCTCATAACCAGAAATAGATATTGACAAATTAACATGTTGCAATAAAAAAGAAAACCCACAACAAATAAAGTAAATTTTTCACCCCCTTTGCCCTAACCTCAAAGCACCTTAAGGCTGCTCTGTAACTTGCTGTCTAAATGTGGGAATATGTTTCTTTTCATAAGGGTAAATATCAAACGCAGTGAGTCACTTGTGAGTACACTCTGTTAACTATAACACACCCTACAGGTAAAGCCAGGTGAGTTGACATTTCATGGGAAATTATTCATCTTCTTTAGTGAACAACGCTGACAAATACAGTCTTGCGCACAAAGACACACATGTTCACAGGTATGCAGGCCTGTTACAGCAGGATTCAAGAAACTTGGCATGCCTTGTAATTTTAATATCGGAATGCAGCATTTTTTATTGGAATTTTATGATTCACTTTCTCTCAGCATCCTCCTTTTTTGTAATTTCTTTTACAAACTGCATCTTTTTTAAATTTATTTTACTTGTATCTGTACAAGTTGAGCGGCTGACTTCCACAGTTAAGTCCAGGCCTTTTCACAACATCATCACCAAACCTGCCAGAGTATTTTTCAACTTCTGATCTAGCCTCTTCTTAAACCATTAGAGAACAGTCACAGCTGGTTTGGGATGAAAATTATACATCTGCTCCTCAGATGCCTTCTTTTAGTTACAGTCAAAGTAACACCTAGAGTGTTGCCAGACAAAGCAGATGTTGTTTGTCTGTTATATCAGGAAACCGTATGCCCAGATAGAGCTTGTGGCAGATCAACTGGTCCTCAGTCTGTTGGATTGATTAAGCACCAGTCAAGTAATTCAGCATTCATAAAACTGTGCATTCGTCCAAACTATGAGTAGTTACATAATCCTTAAGAATCTCAGACCTTTATGTAAGCTTAGAGAATCACTGTCATGGAGTATATCTTGGGTGTACGCTTTTGTCAGTTTGGATGACAAAGCAGAGGGGCGTTTAGTTTCTGTTGTTCCTCATTCTAACCTCATAGTGTTGACTTTCAGTGACTTTCTCTAAATTTTTGCGGTTTAGTTATGAAATGATTCATTAGGTTAATGAAGTTCAGTTGTAATGCTTCCAAAAGTGGCCAAAAATATATAATATCCATACCAGCTTTATTGCTGCCTTATTTATCAAGGGTATTATAGGTGACGTAACCGATCTCCTTCACAACAGTGACAGCTCACACTAAGAAAAACGGTTAGATGGATAACCTTGATAGATCAAGCTCATCCTTGGAAAAATGAACTGCCTCCTCAGTAGTGCTCCTTGATTTATGCTCATACTTGCTGTTTTTAATTTTTCTTAAAACAAAAGTTCGTACTTTTGTCAAATATGGAGTTAATAAATTCATTAGCAGTACGATTTAATCACATTTTATCAAGTTTTTGCATTTTTTTCAGCACTCCACTCAGGGATAAGTGGAATTTTATACTTTATTCTAGCTCTGTTTACTGTCGCTCCCTCTACTAGTCCCAGAATCCGTTTCTTGGTGAGAACTTGACTGCAGTGGTGTGTGTTGTTTTGTGAGTCTGTTACTTGTAGAAAGCAGAACAGGAGCAATTTACAAGTCTCCTGTGGCATGAAGTTTATGACGGTTCCAGTCAGCAAAGGTTTGGCAAGGCTGCACCAAAGAACGAAACATGAGCTCTATACAAAATGGGTTCTATGTTCACACTTACACACTCACATATATACAAACCCACATACACCTTGTGTATTAATGTTTGATCGTGTTGGTGAATAATTGATGTTTCTGTATTATTTGACCCTCTGGTGTCCTGCAGTCCCGTGTGTGTGTGTGTGTCTCTCTCTCTCTTTAGACCTCCCTCTTTTCCCTCTCTCTCATTAATCCTTTTTTATGTTTGTCTCTCCCTCAGGACACTGCTGCTGCATCACTAAAACCCTTGTGATTGGATGAATAGGAAACTTTGAGAACCAGTATGGACCCGCTCCATCCTGGAGTTACCCACAGTCCTTAGTTCTCTGGTAAGCAGAAACTGTAAACTGCACAGCAGTATACTTTTATTTTTACTAATCTAATTTTGAAAAAAACTGTTAGCAACATGTCCCAAAAACATCGGGACAGTGGAATATTTACCATTGTGTTGCTTCATTTCTTCTTTTAAAGAAATTTGTGTTTCTTGAGTTTTGAATGTTTCAGGCAGGAATGTACTTTTCTTGCCTAATAGAGGATTTTAGCTGCTCAAAAAGTGGTGGTCTCTTTTGTTATAAATCATGTTTCATGATTCGCAAATTTTTTTCAGTGGGAAATAAATTGGGACTGCAGGCAGGTCAGTTTAGCACTCAGACCCTTCTACTACAAGGCAACGCTGTGGTAATGTATGCCGAATGTGGTTTGGCATTGTCTTGCTCAAATATATGCAAATTTTTCTCTAAAATTGTTGCATTGTTAGGATGGCAACACAATTGCTGGCAAAAACTTTCATTGTTAAGCTTTAATGGTGTCTTCCAAAACATGTAAGAAGCCATTTGGGTGCCATGGGCTCTTTAATGCCCCATGTGGCGATTACAAGCAGGGTCATACATCCCCTTTTACAGCACAGGACGCAGCATTCATTCATCTTCTATACCACTTATCCTGTTCAGGGTCACGGGTGTCTGGAGTCTATCCCAGCTGTCTTAGGGCAAGAGGTGGGGTACACCTTGGACCGGTCTCCAGTCAATCACAGGGCTGACACACAGAGACAAACAACCTTTCAAACTCACACTCACACCTACGGCAATTTAGAATCACCAGTTAACCTGATGAGCATGTTCTTGGACTGTTGGAGAAGCCGGAGTACCTGGAGAGAACCCACGCATGCACGGGGAGAACATGCAAACTCCACACAGAAAACCCTGAACAGGGATTTGAACAACTTGCTGGCGAACTTCTTGCTGTGAGGCAGCAGTGCTAAAACCCCAAACAAACTTTGTGCTCTACCCAGTCTTTTGAGACCCCCAAAATTCAGTACATTTTCATCAACTACTCTAGAGCTCAGCTGGCATGAGAATAATCTGTACACTAACCCTCTATTGTGGAATGCATCAAACTTGATACATGAGTTTCAGAACCTCCAAACTTTCTAAATGGCTGTTCTCGAGAATATCTACACAGTTTATTTTCAGGAAAATCATTGCTAATTTTCAAGAAGTTGCAGTAAGAATAATATCTTCATTGTTACTTGTTTTTAGAAGTTTTATCTGCATTAAGTGAATGCATATTTACTTGAAAACAATTCTAAAAAAGTTGCCAAAACCACCCATTGTGTCAAATATGACAAAAAAATATATCATAAACAAAATGACATAGCAGTAATTTTTGTGAGTTTTGTTAAAAGGGTCAATAAACATCTCAGTTGTAAAAAATATCAATTTTCTGGCTATTTTTTAATGGGTCAGGCTTTTGAGGGTTAATTTCCTATTGGAGGTAAAATGAATCCATTCCATTTATTTTACCAACAAACACAGGTCCCTGTTTGCTATTTGTTCATTAGTTCATATGATTTTGATTGCCTCTGCAGTCCCCTCACTGCCTTTCAGTGTTATTGTCTCCATAGAAACCAGCTGTAGTTGGGTTCCACATGGGTGACTGTGGTCTCCGAGGGCAACCCAAGAAGTACGCAGGATTCTTGGCATTCTTCTTCTGAACATTCATTTGCTTTTTTTTTTCTCCCTCGGTGGTGTTCAGATCTGCAGCTGAGTCCACTGAAGCCTGAACCGTGACCAGCGCCAGTCTGTAACTGACCTTCTGTCAGGTACAACACACACACACACACACACACACAAACTCGCATGCTTGCCCACATGCTGCGTTTGTGTTTAGGGTTCAGTAGGGCTGAGGAGCCTCATGCTAACACCTCCTCATGCTGAGCTGTTTCTTATCCCGGAGTTAGCTTGGCCTTTGAAGTCAGCAAACCACAACAAATGTCTCAGGAATGTGACATGTGAGCTTGGACATTTTTGCCTATATTTTTGTTACAGTCAACAAATCCATCAAATAGCGCACGATCAAGCCTGTGTTAGTGCTTCTCTGTACCCGGTGTGTGGTTTTCATAAACAGCTGGACACTGTTATTCCATCAAACTTCACTCAGACTGAGTTGGGAAGTGTTCGTTCTTACTTCTGTATTTCAAAGCCAGATCAGTTGTTACGAGGGAAAAAGGGCAGCAGTAATTTACCAATTTGACACCCTTTGTCAAATCCTTGTCCTGCAGTGTAATGTGTTCATGTAAAGAATTCTTAAGACTAAAAAAAATATCATCCTTTGTTCTCTTCTTTTAGGTGATCCATCTTGTGCCACAATGATGTCAGTTGATGTGACCAATCATAATGGCCCAGCTGCCACACCTCCCACCTCACTCAGTCTTCGCTCCTCACACAACCAGCTCCTCAGCAGTGATGTCATCAAACAGGAGGCAGGCACACCTCCCAAATGTCGCAAAAAGTACGCACTCACCAGTATCCAGGCTGCCATGGGCCTCGGAGAAGTGGCGCCATTGTCACCATCCCCGTCTTCATCCCCGTGTTCAACTCCTAATAATCCTAAACTAGCCAAGAATGGAGTTAACCAGCTCCGCAAGGCTGGTCAAGATCACAACAAAAACACAACTGGTCCTGATCAAACAGACTCGGAATATAATTTAGATAGCACAGCAGATGACCCCAATGTCAACACAGCTGAGGAGCATGACAGCCACACTCTTACCAACAACGACCGAGAAGGGGATATGGGTAAATTGGATGTTGGGTTGCACCCAGACAGCAGCAGTGACACTGAGCCTGAGCAGAAAACTCAATTTGACATAGACTGTGACATTAACACAACTGTGGAACTCAAACTGAATGGAAACACAACAGATTCAGGTTTAGACTTGAACATTGATGCAGAGGAGAACGATGACATCAGCATTCTGTCAGAGAAGGAAATCATGTCAAGGATGAAGAGTGAGGAAGATGGAGATGAGGTAGTAGTGGAGGAGCCGCAGGAAGAGGAGAAGATGCCTTTACTGATGTTAAGAAGTGAGTCTCCTGTGAAGAACCGCAAACTTTCATCAGGTCTGGAGCTCATCTCTGACCTCCACTCCAACTTAAAGCTCCTCAAATCAGGCAAGGACTCTCCTGTGCCTCCTCCTCCCTCCCCACCCAAGCAGCCCAGCCCTGAGGACACACCGCTGCTCTCTGTGGCCTCGTGTTCCTCCTCATCCTCCTCCTCTCCAGAGACAAAGAAGGACAGAAGGACTGGTGCAAAAACAGACTGTGCTCTGAACCGCATCCAGAATCTGAACCCAAGTGACGAGGAGTTGAGTTGGACCACGCTGTCCCAGGAGAGCAATTCCCCAGAGGAGACAGGTACGTATTGACACATGCACACAAATCTTTATTGCATTTAAACTGACGGTTACTGTCATTGACTGATGCTCTGCATAGTTTCCCTGTGAATGTGTGGGTCTGCTACTCTGGAGTATTTAGTGGTTTCAGTGTTCTCTCTGCTGATGACATGTTTCCATTTAGGGGTAACCAAATGTGTGTGTTTGTGCCTGTGTGTGAATATGCAGGGCTCAGGCATCCCTAGAACAGAATAACAAACAGTGCAGCTTCCCTCAAATCTCCCAGAATCCCTCTGGGAGAGGAATTGTCCTTATGACCTCATGGGTTGTTTCAGCATGGTAGATCAGCTGCGTCCTGTTTTATTCTGTGTGTGTGTGTGTGTGTGTGTGCTATCAAGGCTTGAAGACTAGTCATGAGTAAACACCAAATCTGTAGCTGCTATTATCTCACCCCCAACCCCCAAGTCTTTGACTTTTCATCCATAGCTGATGTAGCCTAACTGTTCTCTTTTCAAAGAACTGATCTTTCATTTTTTTGAGCATGATCATGAAATATTAATTTCTGTGATAATTGAAATGGAAAATACAGTTAACCCACAGTTCAGTGTGTACTCAGACATTTTTTTTTAGTGCCGCTTGGTCTGGATTTATCTTAAATCCCCAAACTGTTTCTTTATTTCCTTTAAGCCAAGAAACATAAAATTTCCATTATATGCATGCCAGGTGTATTGTTCAGAAAACTGTTGATGGCATGAATAAACATAAATTATTACCTGTGTTTACTGGTAGTGACATGTTCAGCCTTGGAGTACTGAATTCTTCATTTCCCAGTCTGACATACTGTAAATAGTGAAGCACTGCAGTTTCTGTTGCAGTTTCTGTTGCCTGTGAGGTTGTCTTATTTTATGTGAGAGCAGGGCTCTGTGCTTTAGCTAATTAGTTATGAATACATTTGCTTGTTGTTGCATAGAGGTCAGTAATTACCTTGGTGTAGAAAAATTTGCACGAGGGTTCTTTGTGATGTGGATCAGTTGTTTTCATGTGTAAGAAAGCCCACGCTTCACCAAAACCAGCTGCAGATCTTTTGCAATAGAAACTCCCACTGCTCTTATTATGTGTTTGAGTCTTTGAACTAGAAGGGTGTATTATAGAAGACATTAGTGAGGGACGGACTGGTCCTTTTTGGATGACCGTTTGACACACTCTTTAATCGTGCTTTCACCTCTGGGTGTTAATCTCTGACATGATGTGCAGACTTAAGTGCACAGTGATTGGATATTCCCTCACGGGAAGGAAGGCACTCAAACAGCTGATTCAGAGAGAAATACTTGGGGTTGTAGTTGCACAACTTTTGGTATAAAATTAGGCCCTGTTAACATGACAACATTTCACAGCGTTTCACTCAAGAACACAAATAAAGAAGAGAAAAATATCTGCATTTAGATGGAAACGCTGAGGGACTGAAAATGCTGTAGTTTACATGCCAGGCCTGTAGCTGGTGATATAACTGTAGAGTCTTTTGGTAGCCTTCTACCAAAGAAGAAGTGGGCTGAACATCTAGCATTTATATTAAAGGCGAGTGCAGAAGTGGTGCAACAGATGTTCATTTTGTTGAAAGCAGATTCAGCAGCACAAACACAACATGGTAGTCTGCCATTGAGCTGTTGTTGTTGTCTGGTTTGCGAATGGCAACTTAAAGTCCCCACAATGAAAGTGTAATGCACGCGTGAAAAGCGGTGCATGATGTCAGCGTTTCCACTGAAAACTTTGGCTTGCTGTTTACACTGCAATGGTGGCTGCAGTGTTTCAAATAAATTTCACTCTGGGGAGTGTTTTCATAAATTTGCATTTTAGGTCGGCTGAAACGCTGTTTCCATGTAAACGAGAGGCTGAAACGCAACAATACTTTTGCGTTTCATCCTAAAACTTTGTCGCGTAATCGTCTTAATCACCTCTGCTATCGGCCACTCTCTCTCTCTCCCTTCCCAAAGCCCCAGTTGCCTTCTCCTGCAGAAGATCTGTAAAACATCAGTGCATTACTTTGTCAGTGTTGTGCAAGTTTCTTTCCGTTTTGTTAAATTAGGCTCTTAAAATGCTTTCCCTTGTGCAGTTAGACAGATGAAACACATCCATCTCATCCAAGCAGCAACCTCGACCTCTGACACCAGCTTCAGCTATAAACCATCCTCTCAGGCTGTGAGAGTCGCAGTTCTCTGAGCCTCTTTGCTGTTTTCCCCCTCCCAGAATGCTCCTCTACTATCTGTGATGACTCACCGTCCCTTTTGAATTGGAGGCTGTGAGCATCTGTGTATTTCATCTCTCTACAAGTATGATTACCAGCAGCCTGTCGTCCTGAGTGTTGCTCTGTTGTAGCTGCAGCCTCTGAAACACAGCTGTTCTGGGAGAATTACCTTTCTGTACGTCCTTTTGTTGGTATATGGAGCTGCTTGTGTATGTTTAAAGCAAATACGCTTTCGTGGGATGACATCATGTTTTTGTGTGGACCAGCGTGCTAGTAAAGCAAAGAGGATGAAAGTAGAAACTATTAGGACTGCAGTCTGCAGTTCAGACCAAGCATCCACCAAGAATTTCTGCAGTCAATAATCATGCTTCTGGATTCATTCATGTTCGATTTATCAAAATCTAATGCAAAGTCATCAGTATGGCTCTGTGCACCCCTCCGTCTGCTGTCCTCACTCTCTCACTCCGTTATTGACTAAACCGTGTTGTTTTCCCAGGTGTGTGTCAGATTCCACTGTGGATTTTGTGGGTTCGAGGACCAATACTACACTGCTTTCACACAGAGGAGCTACACACACACATGTGTGCTGGTTTTAGGACGGTTGCTTTAAAGGGTGCCTTGCATTCTCACACAGCAGCATGCATTATAACACATGCAGGGAAACATGGGTCGAACGTGGACGAGGGATTTTTTTTTGTCAGTCTGCTGATTTTTTTCTTCTTTTCTTAATTGAACGTACTGTCAGGATAAGTGAGCCAGTTTTTTTAGTTTTCATATGTTTTTTTCAGGACAGGAAGGGTTTTTGACTTTTGATGTAGTTGATGCTCCAGCTAGAGGGAGGGGAGACAACAACAGCAAGCAAACGCTCTCTAACTCTCTCTGTCCTCATTCACTCTCCCAGCTCCTCTCTCTCTTCTCTTCTCACTCTTTTTCTTCCCACCCCCCCACACACACACTCACTTGCTGTGTCCCCCTCTCTTCTTTCCCTCTCTCCCTCCTTCTGTCTGTGGTTCTCTTTGATAACAGCGCTGGCTGTATGAGAGGCAGCTAGCTAACTATGATGCTGGGGAAAGACTACATGCTGGCTATTGTGATTGTCAATTATGAGGGTAGGTGTATCTGGAAAGTACACTGTGGGTGTAGTTTGTGTCAGCGTGTGCGTCTGTGTGCACAGGCATGGGCTTATGTCTTCCATGCACAGGGATGAAGTTTGTCTCTACTGTTGTTTCCTCTAAATCTGCTGGAATCTTGTATCCATGCATGTCGCATTAAGTATGTGTGTATGTGTTCTGACTGAAAGGTGTTATTTTTTACAGAGAGCATGTGTGTCTATGTGTGTTTTGCTCCTGTAGCAAACTGCTCTCCCCTCCCCCTCTGTCCAACTGGGCTCTGGCATGGAGCTGCATGCTAACCGAGGCTAACTGCTACGTAGCTTAACAGTGGCACATTTCCAGAGGCATGCAAGTTGCTGGACTCAGTGTTTGCATGCTTAAGCCTTTCTTTCCAATTACACACTGTGCTTGCCGAGGGAAACACTGGCATCATATGTCACTCAAGCCTGAGCTCTTTTTCCTCTGTCTTCCTCCACGAATATGCACATATTCCTAAATCTACATCAGTTCATCTGTTCATTTAAAACTGAAACCCATTCTCTCTGAGTCATCATGTCTTCTCTCTTGTATCGTAAAGACACTCTTATTCTCCAAGCCTGAGTTTTATTGGCTCTGACCTATTTTTTGCTCATAAAAGACTGCAACTCCCAGAAGGCACTGCTATACAGCTCACTGCTCTAAAGCAAAGTCTTAACCCCAAAGGGACGTCTGCTTTTGTAAGGAACATAAGAGTGAAATTTGCTAAGCTTTGAGACAGATTGTCGCTTTATGAAATAAACCAAAGTCTTAAAAACCTCTCTGAGTGTGCATGTGTCTGAGTGCACGTATGAGTTCCATCTCAATCTGGACCGAGCCAATCGCCACCATGATGTACGGCCTGCGGTCGTGGCGACAGGCCCTTGAGCTGTGTTTCATTAGCGTAGTCAGCAGTTTGAGAAATCTTTGTGCAATAGCGTGTGCACGCACAGACACACACAGCTGCACAAAATACACACCGCACCAGCTGACCACTTCCTCAGAGTTTATATCACCTTTACGAGTTGCTCCACCATCTAATGCAGTGTTGGACGCTCTGTACTCCCCTGCAACTCCAAGAACTTCTCACTCACAAAGATGCCATTAATAGTTTAGTTCAGTGTGTGCGGGTTACAATCTTTAGAGGAGACATGGAGTATCGTGTGATTGTGCAATTGTCTGTGGATTTGGGAGGTTACGTTTGTGTTTTCTCAACATGTTTTACTGCTAAAGAACCAGCAGAAAAACAATCATACAGTCTACCCCCCCCCTTCTCTGTAAGAAAATAAATTTTAAATGTATTTGATACAAACTCAGCCAGCATATTTAACTGAATCAGCTTATTTTTCAGTCAAATTCACAGGGAGGGCTCTGTTTTAGGCTATCTTGGCTAATATTAATCTTGAGAAATAAATGATACAAAGGTCGTGCTCCGTCATGTGAGTCTTTGTTGGGTCTTAAAATAACTCCCACCCCGCTGTTTTGATTTTACCGTGGGAAGTGTCACAAAAAAAACCTCTCTAAGGATTGAATCCTGAGCTTAGAAAACATCTTTTGTTATTTTGGCTGGGGTAGTGGATTTTCTCCCTTGTTATCACAAATATTTGGCAAAATCTGACCTGTGGAAACATTGCAGGCAGCTTGTAATTTACCCATTCCTTGATAAACATTTAGAACAAATCTGAAGATTTATTAGCAGACATTTGTTTGAAACAGACTCAGAGAGGAGACAGTTACATTAATGAGGAGCAAAAGTATAATAGTGTAATAAGTCTTCATTTATGTCATGTCAAAAAGTTATAAATATTTAGATTCTTCTTCGGTAAGCTCACTGGCCCTGCCTCTAATGTCTGCTAGGATTTCTTATGTTTGTCTGTATTTATGATTGTTTTTCAGTAACTTTCTATCAGAGCGATGTGTTTGGGAGTGTTGCACAAGTGAAATATAAGTCGGTAACAGCTTTGACTCATTTGTTGTGTGAGGAAAGACACGGCTGTTCTCTGACAGCTGCAGCAGATGCTGCTTAATCCCGCTCAGCTGTGGGGTTTTGTTTGGGAGGGGTCGACTTCCACTGAACAAAGAAACCCCATCAGCTAAAGAGATGTATGTATTTCATTTTTGTGCAGTCCTAGAGGTTTGGTTATGAACAAATTTTGCTATGTTTTGTGACATGATTTTGCCCTCTTTATTCACCCGATGTGTGTGTGTTTGTCACAGATATCTGGAGTGAGCAGTCGTTCCATACAGACCCTGACCTGCCTCCAGGATGGAAGAAGATCACAGACATGGCCGGTATCTACTACTGGCACATTCCTACAGGCACCACCCAGTGGGAGAGGCCTGCCAGCCGCCCAGCGCCCCCTGGACAGGAGGAGAACCAGGCTCTGGAAGACAACACGGCATCCACACCACGAAAACACTCCCTGGGCTCCCTCAGCCCTTCACCCACTCCGGACCATGAGGTTGGAGACAATAATTAACTGATCAATGTGGTGATTTGAGGTTTCATATGTTACCTTTTAGTTGATTACTAAACTTAGTTTCAGCAGGAATTTGACTGCTTGTTAAAATGAAAAGGATTTTGTTCAAGCTTATGATATTTGTAAGCAACCAAACTGCACACAGCAGAAATGTAATATAACTGTTATATTGGATTCTCCCTACTTAAGCAATAATGCAGCTGGACTCAACAGTCCTACACTTAATCGAGTCCTAATGTTTTGAGATGAGATATCGTCTCCATAATCTGAATAGTTTAGTTATCTTTATTCTCTGAATAAATGATACTTTACTGTTCATTTTTAAAAAGGAGTGTCACCAATTTGTAAGGATTGTTAAAAGACAAAGCTCTTAAAAGATGCTGTTTTTGTGTATGTGTGTGTGTGTGTGTGTGGGTGCATGTAGTTGTGCCAGGCAGAGATCTTTTACAGAGTGTCAACCCGCTCAGGCAGTACGACCTCTGACAGCTCAGTGGAGCCTCTTCCTTCTCATGAGCCCTCCCTCACCACATGTGGATTCGTCAACAGCTGCTACTTTGTAAGTGCCCAACAAAAAAGTTTTATTGTTGGGTTGTATTTACTGTCTGGGGTACTCTACACATTCAGTAAGAGCTTTCTGTTGTTATTTTTGAGAGAGTGAGTGTGGTTCCATCTGGTTTAGATTGGATGGCAGAAATATGTGGCAGTGACAGAGACTGGACAAAAAGTACTCCAGTCTTGCAGCACAATATAGGAGAGAGAGAGTACAGAGTCTGTCCGTCAGTCAATCAATCAATCAGGCAGAATGATGGAGGGAAATTGAGAGTGGGAGTGGATTGATAGAGAGGAACGCGGTGTAGATAAAACATTGATCCAGTGAGAATGGACTGATGGAGATAGATGTGCCAAATTGAGATTCTGGCACTTCAGTCTGCAGAATAGTCAAGCATGAGCCTGTGACACAAGAGCTAAAATGGTAGATAGAAAACGAATGTAGAGAAACCTTCTCTCTGAATCCTGGTGTTCTCACTCTTTCTCCCTTTAGCCTCGATCCACATCTCTACAGGGGATGCCTGATCAGGAGTGTCATCAGGATGACGAGGACAAGGTAAGATGTTTTCTAACCTTTCTCCACTATGTGCCCTTTCTCACTCACCCCTTCTTTCCTCTCCTCTTTGAGCCTAATAGTCTGTTTGTAGTAAAACACCTTTTTTTAAATTATTTTGCACAAATAGACTGAAATTGGATAGTAAAACTAGAGTTGAATGTTGGATTTTTTTGTCAGATCCACATGCTCTCAGTAAAGAAAACAAAAGTGAAAGCTTTACTCTGCAGTTGCATGCTGACTGTTCCTCATGTCTGCACTGTTCAGATTGTACTAATAAAGAATCAGTAGATTCTCTGTATGGAGGTGAATGTTCAATAGGAGCAAAAAACTTCTGAGAAAACATTTTGAAGTCTTATCGGCAGGTTTTCATTTCAGAAATGTTTTGCTGAGTCGCTCCTCATTGCAACAGACACTGTGTGTGGAGTAAACTAGATAGCTAACAGAATTATTCTGTCTTTCTCCCCTCGCTTCTCTCCAACCTTTAACCCCCAATCTTTACCCCACCACCATGTGTGTGTGTTTTAATGCTGTACGTAGAAACAGGTGTGGAGTGATTTTGGCGGAAAGATTGATAGTGAAGTGTGGAAGGCAAGTATAACGCCAATGAGTCTTCTTCTTGGTCTTAATGCTCCACCACCCTCTGAGTGTATACATTTATGCATTCTGTGCTACAACAATTCACTGCCTGGTAAAAGCATGTGTGAAAATAAATGTAACTTCACCAACCTCAGCATCTTGTCGCGCCTCATACTTAAAACTTATCACTGTTTGACTGCAAATACACTGGACAGGATATTTCATTCTTTACTTTCACTGCTAAAATGTTGTATTCCTCACTTTCTGCTGGCACAAACCCGATTATGTTTGCAAACACAAATACTATTTTTTAACTTTTTCCTTGATGCAGCATGCCCCATGACACATAACACACCAACGGCATCTCTTCATCCAGCAAAGTTATCCCTCCCACACTTGGATGTATGCTGGTTGACATTGTGCAGGGTCAAAATATTTACATTTGGGTCTGCCAGGTTTGTGTCCCTCTCTCGGCTCCCCTCCCACATGCCATGTAACCAGTGACTGTCATGGCAGTTACTCATGTCCATGTTAGAGAAGGAGATTTTTGTTGATACTCAGCCAGTGAGATGGTGAGATTCTGGCTGTCTGCCACAGCCTTAGTTGGAAAAAGCTTGAACTTCCCTGTAAAAGCATAAAAAAGAGTTGCAGATGTATTTAATGGGAATCTTACACAGAGTAAGTGATTCATGTACAAGGTATGGACTATTATGTAACCGTAGCATGTTGAACAGTCACAGGCCATGTTTTTGAAAAGGATTCGCACAGTAAGTCAGAATTCATATTCTTCCAAATTTAAATAAAAGGTTACCATATAATATCTGGATCTTTTTAACTCCAAAACCATGCAGCTAAAGTATATTCAGAACTTATAAAACAAACTTCTTATTTCTGACAAAGTTTTGTCCTGTTGGATAAATCCTCAATCAGGATATCAGCTAGTGAAAGACCACTGCCAGTCCCCGACACATTACAGGTTACATGTCTGAAAGGAGCTTTTCAAAGTGTTTTTTTCTTTTGGTCAAACAAATGTTAATCCTTGAGTTTCATTTCTCTCTGTCTCATGATGTCACTTTGTGCACCAGGACCTGCAGGCAGCCACGGTGAACCCTGACCCCAGCCTGAAGGAGTTTGAGGGAGCTACGCTTCGCTACGCGTCACTGAAACTAAGGTGAAATACCTGCACAGACTCACAAAAATCAACAAACCACCTCTTTGCAAAATTTCTGCCAGCTGTGTCTCCTTCTTACTTTCCTTCCCCACGTGTGTTAGTTTCTTGAATCTTGAGTTAAATCAGTGTCAAACAGTTCGAGATCAGTCAGAGCAGGAAGTTACTTCTTGCACTCAGGAAATGCCTCCACGTTCCTGATTAGTGTAATGACTACTTGTGGCCTTGAAACATAGTGCAAGTACATTTGTAGTAAAGCAGGTTAGGGCTTAAGTTGTAACACTGGCACTCTGCTTATTTTAAAATGTCTTCTTTTTTTTTTTTTTTTTTTTTACTGCAGCATTTTTTCCCTCTTTTTCTTTTCCAGGAACCGTCCAGCTGTGGAAGAAGAGGAGTCGAGCCGCGCCAATATTGACCCAGAGGCAAAAGTAAGAATCCTTTTCTGAAGCTTTACTTCGAAGTCAAAACCTTCATGAGTCTCCATTTATTTGGTGATATTTTGACCTTCACATTTCTAAATGACTTGAAGAAGAATTTAGATTTTATCCAACAAAAGAGGTTTTTGCATTGTGACTCTATCGTGACACCCTTACAAAGATTATAAAGCTAAAGAAAGGGTTAAGATAGTAGGGTTTACAGGCAGTAAAGCCCTCGAGTACTTTTATCTTCTGCAAAATGTAAAGTCACTTTGGTTTATGTTATCTGATCCTACTTTTAAACACACAATCAAATATAATCAACATTCCCAGCACAAATGACTTCTTGGCCTCCAAAGCTACTGTGTGTTTGCGTGTGCACGTTTCAATCTGTTTATGGTGTAAGCCTGTCTGTTCATGCTGTTGTTTATGTTCATCACAGCCTGTGTTCTCATCTCTCTGTAATCAAAACAATACTGCCTCCAAGTGGTGAGACATGAGACGTGCAGATTTATTTTCCACATTGTGACATGAAATACCAAGAGCTCTGAAACATTCACTGCTGAGATTCAAATGAGACATTTAAAGTTTTTAATGAACGGCCAATGAGCCATTACTCAAACGGACGCTATTCTCATGACACTCCAACTTTTGCACGTAAATGCCAGCACCAGTTATAAATTGATTTTAATGTATAAGTGGTCAAAAAGAAGAGTTGATAAATTATTCATCTGGTCAGAATTAATGTGTGCCACAAGTAGCAGAAAGGTTAATGTATACACATCAGGTGTATGTGTGTACGTGTGTGTGTGCGCGCGTGTGTGTGTAATGTTCCCGCAGACAAAGGCTCAGTGGAGCAAAGTCATCACAGATTAGAGTAGAAAGCCAACAATCAGCTTGATGACGTGCTGCTGATTTGGCTGTCTACTGTCTGTTTGTGTGTGTGCGCGCGCGTGTGTGTGTGTGTATGGCACAAATTCACAATCCTTAGCAACAGGGACACTTTGATGAATAACAGACGCAAACACAGACCTACAGTCAGGGCATCTGGTCAGATAGCACACTTACACACACACACACAAATTCACTGGGAAGCAATCCCACAGCATTATGAGGAACATGATTTTACTGAATAAAAGAAGTTTGATACAATCAAGACCTTAGTCCACAACAACTCCTATTTTTAGATCGTTGACACCGTCGTTTACATACACACAAGTAAAAATATTAGTGTAGACAATACCAAGAAACCCAACAGTATAGGTACATGTCTTGCTGCTGCTACCACCTGCTGGTCTGAGACTGACACAAGCTGTACTAGACTTCTGACATCATGACAGGAGGCCCTGTGAGCACGATTGTGCGTGCATGCCTGTACATGTGTGTGAGTCCTTGCTGTTTTTCTGTCCATTAGTGTGGTAGAGTGAGCCAGACACATGTTAGCACTAGAGCTGGTTGTCAATCAAAAATTTTTGATTCCTGTAGCATTTCATTACATTTTATGGTACAAATCTTGAGTTTTATTTTTCATCTAAATCAAATTTTTTACTCTGAGCAGTTTTTTAGTATTTTTTAAATATTTCTTAATACTTCTTAAAAATAAATTAAAAGTAATTTTCAGTGCAAAAGAACAGGTGCAAACAAGTGACATGTTTACGTATACTGAGTACACAGCAAATGTATTTATAACTTTAAATGAACTTTCTTCTGTCCATTCTTGTTTTTTTATGTTAAAATAAAAACCCTCCTCCTTAATCCGGCAATAGGACAATAGCGCGATTCATTTGCATGCAGTCGTCTGCTCGTGCTGCAGCTTGGAGGGTCTGCTGTGAGCAGAGGAGTCTGTGTTTTGGAGAGGGGAGGGGCAGGAGGGTGAAGATCAACACATGCTTTCACTGCGTCCCAAACTCCAGAAAAGTCGCTAGATTTGTCGCTTTTTGTTAAAAAAAAGTCGCTAGAGAGGTCTGAAAGTCACTAAGTATTGCGACACAGTTGCTAAGTTGGCAACATCGTCCTGAATACAGCAACCATGTGAAACGGTACAGCGAATCACCGACGGCATTATCAGATCATGATTACATGATTAACCCTTTGGGTACCAAAACTTGGTACCAAAAGATAAGGCATAATTCAATACTCGGTACCACCGAGGCATTTTGGTCGGTGCCACAAAAGAACCGAAGTTCAGTACCCAGCCCTAGTCGGCACCACTCAGCTTTAAGTCAGTAATATAAACACCCTGTCATTGTAGACATGATGTCACTTTGAACAGTACAGTGAACCACTTAAGTTCATAATCTTCATCCCATCACTGCTCACACCAAGATAAGTATACCCAAACAACTGCATCTGTTAGTCATGAAAAGTGTGAATGTTGCTCAGGAACAATCCATTGATGAGTGAAGCTGCGTGTGTATCAAGCTAGTTTTGGTTCAATTAAAGAGAAAACAACATTGTAATGACGATGGCTGAGATAGATGCAGCTGTAGCTCTTTATGTTTTTATTTAATTTATTTTTTATTTTATGGTGTTTATTTTATTGTGTCTGGGCCACAGACTGTGTGAGTGCAGCAACCCTATTTATTATCCTCATCTACTTCCTCTTCCGGCTGAATGCCGAAACTGCTGAATCCTGCCAAATTCAGCCGCAGCCCGATAGCAACTGCATTATCTAGGTGTGTTAATCGAGCTATGCAGAGTCTGGCTAAGCTGTTTACATGCATTTCAATAGTCCGATCTTGCGCTGACCAAACTCATAATCTGATATCTCCAGTTGCATGTAAACGTACTGACTGTGTGTCGCCTCTGTATCTGTTTGACCTCTTTGATCACTGCCTTTGTGGTCTGCAGAGTATTTTCTGTGTAGACGGCTGACATCAAATGAATACTTGATGAGGACATTTCAAAGTCTCTCTCTCCTCTCTGGGTCTCTTCTTATCCACCAACATGTTTGGTTTCATTACTCTGATGGAGGGACTAAAAGTTATGTGAAAATGTTATGTTGAGTCATTTCAGTGCTCAGAACAGAATCTTACCAGTCGTTCTTCAAAATGTCTTTATTTGTGTGTGAATACATTAGTATACATGTAATATTATCAT